>VWZK01020214.1:0-161224 GCA_013396935.1 Baryphthengus martii
ATATTAAGGAGTCTGAATTTAATTTATTTAATGAACAACATTTCCATAATATTAGCCATATAAGTAAATGTGTTCACATACATTTAAAATATGACTAATATGCTTCTCTGGTGCTAGCAATTCTGTCAGATCTCCACAAGTTCCAAATTTTTAGTGGGTAATAAGTTCTTTTGAAATATTGATTATCATGAAAGAGAATTTAAAAAGAAAATCATAAAGGAAAATGTGTTTAGAAACTGGAATATCAAAGGTAAAAGTTCTCATTCTTCCATGATCAGAAACAGGCTGCATTTTCTTGCTTTGTTGGGCTTATATTTGTGATAGAAATGATAGAAGTGAGGAACTATACTTATTTGCAAAGCATTAAACTAATTCAGTGGCAAGTGTCTGTTTCCAGGTCAACACATGAGCATCATTACTTTGACAGAAGTGAGCGAGATTCCTTTGCTATTCAACCAAATATAAATAACTTTTTTTTTCAAGGTAATAAGTAAATATGTAGTGAGTTGTGGTGGCTCTGCTAATTGCTAACTTGTTCAATGGAGGTAATTTGATTGAAAGAAGAATCTATGTGTGAGTCTTTGCTTTTGCCATTGCTTTTTTTCTATTTTTTAATTTCATTTTTTATCTACATGCTCTCTTGCTTAAGCATTTCTTACATGCATAATTGGTAAAGTGGGTTTGTTTCCTGCTGTCTGCATAGTCCTGGTGGGCATTTGTGAATCAACTCCGTTTTTTCTTTGTATTTATTTTGTATTCATTTTGTATTCATAACAAGCTTAAAATAACACTATTATCAAAGTTGCAGGAAATAAATGACTATCTTCACCAAATTAATAACATTTTTTGTAAAGATGGGGATGAAATGTTTGCTTATAATTGAATAAAGACTGTGATTATTGTACAGTCATCTCTTACCAGGAGTGGAACTGGTAAGTAAAATATAAGATATTATGATATTCAAGACTAAGTCAGTGAGCTGTAAAGAAAGAAACATACGTGTGTAATGTGCAAGTTTGTGGATAGAATACAAAGAAATGGAAGAAAGCTTAAGGTTAATATATATGATTAAAAACATATCTTCTCAAAGATGCTGGTTAATCATCATGACCAAAATAACAATCAGTAGAAGGAAAGAGATAAATTTATTTGGTCAACGTGATGAAATAAACATACTCTAAGCCTGCAAATAAATATATCATAAACCAGCACAGGTGGAAGTCATCTCACATACTTGAAGTCCTTCAGTAATCATCAAAATAAGAACAGTCATTTATAAAAGAAATTCATCCTGCTTATCTTGGACACCTATCTTATGATGGACTGAACAATGCTGTGAAAGTATTCATCTCCCTCTGTTGAGAACGGAGATATCCTCTATGACTGGATCACAACACACAAATGAGTTTCAGACGAGTAAAATAAAGCAAAACCATAATCACTCAAATACCTCACTTTAAAACTTACCCACTTTTTAGAAATTTCTAGTGCTCTAGTTACCTGTTGAAGCACAGTAAGTCAGCACAGCTTTCCTGCACATTCATAAATTAGGGAGCACAAGTCCAAAATATGGAATCCGAGACCTTAATGATCGTTGTTAGACCCATCTGTGGAGGATAGATTTGGAAAAAGACAAGAACTGACTTCCTATTTATAGTGATGGACAAAGTAATGAATTTCAAACATCCATCAACTTCTACTGCCAAAGACGTTTGTAGAGTTGTTGCTGCTGCAGCCATGGAGATGTTCAACAGCTGGGTTCTATGTGACGTCTGTAAGCAAGATAAAACTTCTCATCAGAAAAAACTCCAAACTTGTAAATTAAATACTGAACTATCACACAGTGATTTAGAACTTAATTGACATTTCAAGAAAATGCGTAGGGTTCAATTAGTTATACATTCTAATCCCAGTCCATCGGTTCATTTTCCTTTAAGTTCAGCTCACACTGTACTGTAGCTAGTTCTAAATGTGCTAGTTTCTGTCAAAACAGACATATACTTATGCACAGTTTCAAAAAGGATTTTCTTGAATAATTTTGTTTTGATAACTACAGTTGCAGAAGTATTATGGGTAGGCAGTTGAAAATCATCTTAAAGTAAAATAAAATCACTTCTCAAACATCAAATTCTCTCTTACAGCAGAAGTATCTCCTCTCAGATTGATCAAAAAGAGTAGAAAGTAATATTATTCCAAAGACATGAAAATGGTCCGAAAAATGTGAACAGAGCCAATAGTGTCATCCTGAGTGTTTTGTTCATGCAAATGTGCTTTTTAGTCCATTTCATAGAGCTCATTTCTATGCTGGTGAAAGGATAGGTGTCTTTGAAGGAAGAGCCATCCTTTAAGATAGCATTTTAAAATGTATTCTTTTGCCAGACACTATGTGCAGGTAAAAATATTTTATGTCTATAATGAATTCTGGTGACAACTCTGTAAGTCCATGGGTTGTCCATTTCCATTAGGTAACAAGATCTTGTTCTGAAGTCACAAAAAAAGCGCATACTCTTGGAAAACAATTTCCACAGAGACTTTGTAAAAGCATAATCCTTTTCCTAATGGCCGTGTCTATGCATCTGCAAGTGGGCTTTTTGAAATGACATATTGTCTAGCTATCACATGTGATTTCTGTATGATCTTAGAAAGTGTGGTTGTATCAGTGCAATGGTTTTGTCAGGTCTCGGGGGCAAGACAAATTAGTCTGAATCAGAATGTCGATGACGGATTGTCACTGTAAGGCTGGTATTTCATTATCTGACATTCTTTCCTACAAGTCAGTACAAATAGAAGCCCATGTCTAGAGCTAGAGGGTAGAGGGTACTGCAACTTGTACTGCACTCTAGATAAGAAATAGGTAGTGAATAGTGTACTGAACCTGTGGAGATGTGTGCTGTGTTCCCAAAACTGTCGGATGACTTTAAGCTAGACATTGTGCTTCTGTTGGTTATCTGCAAAATAGAGGTGATGTTTTGATATCTTCTAGGGGAAAGTCCTACATAAAATAAATCTGCTGCTCTAAAAAGCATAAAGATAAAATTCTGTACCCTGGCCTTGTACATTTTCATGCCAGTTGTTTTAAAACATGCTGACCGCAGCATCTTGGCCAATTTTCTAGTCTTTCAATTACTTTCTGCCTTGCAGAATTTTTACTTCAGTTTTCTTCAAGTCATTTCACATTTCAATGTGCTGTTCAGTGTTGTATTGTTCAGTACTTCAGACAGCTGCTGTATTAATCCCTAAAGGTGGTTGCATTTCAGTTTGCATATATATTCCCAATTTAATTCACAGGTGAACTTAAGAGCTCCTTAGTACCCTTTGCAGGAACAAAAGATAACACAAAGGATCTCTCCAGGATGTTACCATGTACATGCTTCCTCTTCTTTTCTCCTAAATTAAATACTAGGCTTTTTAAATATATCTTTTTCACAAAAGATTTTAACTGATATTTAACAAATCAACCCAAATAGTAACAAAAACCTCTTCCCACTGAAAGCTAAACGTATTACATAGATATTAAATAGGCAGGTCAACTGCTTCCATACAATTTCCTTTCAGATATTTCCTCTGTTGTATGTGAACGTTTAAACTTATTTGCATTGAGTGGATCCATTAACCTTAGCTTTACAATTCCAAAACTTCCTTATACATTCTGTATAGTCTTCTGTAAGGTAGGCACTCAGCTCTGCATCTCACTCTTAAGAGCAGCTTTTTTTTTTTTGCAGTACAAATCAGTGTACCAGCATTCATACCATGACAACTACATTGACTGTACACTGACAGTGACAGCTGAACTCAAATATGAATTTAAAATTTCAGTAACACAGTCACATAAAACCAATGATATTATGATATCAAGGCTCCTATTCATGAAAGTCATACTGAAGCATAAGCCCATGCATAAAATTCTGAATATGATACCTGTGCTGATTGCTAAGGTCATTAGCTAATGTCCTTTCTGTACTACAATATGCATTATCATTACTGTGTAGATTGCAGTAAAACACTGAATAGGCTGGACACATTCCAAATGAGGTAGAGGATGTCATCTTGTTCCCTAAGAAAGTAATCACAGGCTTTCTCAGGAATTTCAAAGTAGAATCAGAAAGACAAGAATGTTTCTACATAGAGGCCTGGCAGCTGTAGACACCTACCTTCAATCTTTTGGGATTCCTACAGTCTGCAGCCCATTGTCATCTCTACGTTTTTGTACGAATCCTTCAGAATACAATGAACAGCTATTGGGAAGAAAGAACTACGAAAATTTCTAAAATGTATTGCAGTGCAATATACAATTGATGATGTGCAAGCAGCAAACTTGATGCTTGGTGCTGTACAAACATAGAATGAGATCCATTATACCTGCTTCTTGATGCCAGGTTTACTAAGGAGAGGAAATCCTACCTATTCTGCAACTCTTACTCACACATTCTATAATCAATCAGTAAAGGTTACATATCTGTCTTACTATCTATACGAGAACAGTTTGAATTAGTATTTTTTTTTCTAAAAAAAGGGAAAGAAATCTCCAGAATTTCCCCTGGGGTAAAATTACATGCAACTAAACTTAATATTTTGCTCAAATAGACTTAAATATGTTAACTTAGGGGCACAAGTAAAGGTTACTGATTATTGTCTCTGAAGAAGGGCAAAGTATCTCAATTTTGAAAAGTCCGTTCTGTTGACTGTTGATAAACTCACGGGGTGAGAATTCTTCAAATTACTTTCCATGGGAACAATAACACATGAGAAAGCTTTTCTTATTCCCTTCCCCAGGCCACAAAATGCATATTTCTCTTCCTGTCTCAAATACAGAGACTGTGCAGTTATATCAAATCTATGTCTTGTTCAAAATACATATTTATGATTATTTTTCAGGGAAATTTAAGTCCTGATGTACTTTATATACTGAGTAACTGAGAATAAAATGTCATCTATTTAGCTTAGGGTCATAATTCTCTTAATGGTTTATTGGTACATTCGTGACCAAATTGCAGAATTTCATTCTGGCGTATTAACTAAACTGCTCTGGAAGTCAGTATTAGAATGATCTGATATAAGCCCCTGAAAGTCCTATGAGAAACTAGGATAACAGAAATGCTGAAAAATCAGAAAAATCAGCAGTTTTCAGTATAATATCTCAACATAAACGTATACACTCATGTTATTAGATGTTAATTACATTCTGAATTTTAAATATATATTGCTCCATTTTCCCTTTTTAAATATAAGCTAAACTGCTACCCAATAATCTGAAAGGAAAGGTTGGAAACATAGGAAAGAAGCTTTTTGAGTGGGGTTTCCCAGTGTATTTGAATAAAATGTTTACGTTTTGCTCATTAGGCTTTGATGTGCTGTTTTGCTATTAAAAATTTTAAAAGTCAGAATATGAATTTACTCACTGTGTAGAAATACAGTGTTTGTTCCTAAGTTTATGCTATTCATTAGTGTAGTACTGTACAAGGCACAACCAGTACAAAGCAAAAATGAAAATAAAAATATTATTCTTCTTTTGCATATTAAAGAGAGGATAAAAGATTGATGCATAACTTGAGATCATCAGAATTATAAAAATTTCCTAAACTTATATTTTCAAAATGATACACATTTTCTATTAATTCTAAACACGATCATGGCAAACACGTAAAATAAATGCAGAAAAGCTTCATTTAATACAAGCAAGAAGAGGAGGTGGATGCAACTTTTCATTTTAATATCTTCACAAATAGAGGTAGTGAGTTCATTGATGGCACAGACTCTTTTTCATAAAAAAGGAATGGAGATGAATTACATTAATGTAGAGTATTATTTTTTGATAGTGTAAATTCTAGCAGTCTATCCCCTCTCAGGGATAAAGGGGTTATGTTTTTGTAAGCTAATTACTTCACCAATTACACATCTCTATGTTAAAGGAAGAAACACACTAGTTTCCTTGCTACATGGGTGCAAATCAAGAAAATAGTTGGATATATTTTGTGAAGGTCAGGATAATCTATAGGTACTATATTCTAGCTTACTGAAGATATGAATATGATTATCTCTAATAAACTGAGGTTAATATCAGCTGAGACACCCAGAGGTAATAAATCTATGATAATAGATTCAAGGAAAACAAATCATATCCATCAAAAGTACATTTCAAATAAGTATTAAAGATTGCCCCAACAGCTGAAAACTGGGAAAATCTTACATTCTTTATATAACAGTTGTCTTTACAGGAACTAGAGAGGGTAGTCAAGAAGAAAAGAGAAATCCTAAGTCCTCAAGGCATCAGTTTCTAAACTCACAGCAAGTTTAGTTGGACTCTGTTTTGGAGACCAGTGAAAACCCATAAAAATGTAACAGTTTTCATGCACAGGCAACTGGTAAACTGAGATAAAAAACTCTTAATTGAAGAGTTTCCAATTAGCTCTAATCTTTTTTTGCTTTTCCTAAAGTTGTAGAACCAGCTGGAATTTTTTAGGGTTCACATCTTTATGGCATTTAATATCTGCCAGAAAAAATTAATTATGCTTGTTGTGGTTTGGAGTTTTTATTTGGTGTTTGTTTGTTTCTCTACAGTTAAGGAATATTTTACATTAGAGATTTTAAGGACGTGCATGCTGTCCAAGAATTGCACACATGAACCACCTACGTGCTTATATGAACCAATTATTTCCACCTTGGTCTATATTCTTTCCATTGAGCTCAAAGTGCTTAGCAATAGAGAAGGGCTGTATGTGCATGACATGAAGAACTGGTAAAACTGGTCACTGTACTGGTTCAAGTATGGCTAATGTGGCCAGGAGCAACAGAAAATCAGAAAAAAATGGGAAGAAAAGAAAAATTAAAATAGTGGCAAAACTAGAAATAGTTTTCTAAATATTCTGTTCCTTTCCCTTCTTTTGCATGTTTCAATACCTGGGATGCTTTCTCTTCGTGCCCACTCTAGAAGTTATGGAGTTTTTTTTTGTGTTATTTTCATTGTTTGAGTTTAGTTTTGTTTTTTTTTACTTTCACTGTATCTGGTACTCTGACATACACTTTTCTTCTTCAAAACTCTTTTTTAAATTTTAAAGAACAGGTTATAGAAGAGAGAAATGATTTGGAAAATCCAAGCATTTTGCTTCAGAACAGAATTAAACCTGTTCAGTCACAGTACTATGCAGAATTATTGCTCCATTTTCCATTTTTCCACTTTCTTTTTTTAAGCTTTGTACTCCAGGACTCAGTTGATCAAGATGCATAATGCTTGTCTCCCTATTATCAAATTTCTGGATGCCCCATGGGTGGGAAACTGGTCTTTTCATAGAGCATTTTGATTTTCATGAAACACTGTTTTCAGATGGGTATCATATTTTTGAAGTATGTACCAACCCTTAATGGCAGGATTGCAAAACTACAGAAAATGTCTCTAATACTGCATTGTTACAGAATTATAAATACTCTCTCCTAGGTACTTGCCATAGTCTCTGGTGATATTTAAAATTTTGGAGCTCATAATAATGTAGAAATTAGAAATAACTAGTCTAGATGATAATGTTTTGATTTGAAATTATGTCTATTAGCATCTGATTTGAATTTTAGATTAGTATCTGGGGTGTTTTTTTCTGGCAGTTTCTGGGAACCAGTTCTTGTCTTCTTAGGGATGCATGCTTTGACTTTGTCTTTGTTTGCCACACAGGTATTATTAAAACAATTTTAAAAGGCCAAGTCAGCATTTAGATGTATAGACATGTAATTCCTGCTCAAGTTAGCAGGATTTGTTTTAATACAATTGAAAATAGAAGTATGTCCTCAATGTCTTGATACATAGAACCACACAGAATGGTTGGAAAGGACCTCTGGAAATCATCTGGTTCAATCTCCCTGCTCAAAAAGTGTCACCTAGAGCCAATTGCCAAGCACTATGACCAGATGGCTTTTGATAAGGATGTTCGAACCCACTGCTTAGACACCACTAGGATGCCTCGGGATTACTGTCTGCTGAAAAACTCCAGTGACTTTTTAGTTCTAACTGGTATCTTTTAATGTTTACTTCTCATTTTGCACAGTATAAGTGCAACCTTTAATATGTATGATATAGAGGAAAGTATGGCTTCTGACACAGCTAACCAATACACTTAAAGATACTGTTGTACTTGATTAATTTTATTCATATTAAACAGTTTCAGGAGGAATGCCTGTATCTGACAGTCTAATGTTTCATGTCAAGTGGTCACATGGAGATCCAAAAATTAAATTACACAGAATTAAGAAAAAAAAAATGAAAAAGAGCAATGAAGCAAGAAACCAACTTCCATTTGGTAAAATATGTAAAAGAAATATCAAGACTGTGAGGAGGGATTAGGATGGTAGAAAAAAACTGGGGTATTTTTTTAATATATGAAGGAATTGCATATGCAGCACAGAGGAAGAAAATGAGATGGAAAGTACTGAAAGGAATTTTTACAAGTAAGGTCAGAAAGGAGAATTAAAAGCAAAAAGGAAAGTGATGTAAAGAAGTATTTAAAGATGAGAACAAGAAGCTTGCACGGAATATGTAATGCAAGGGAAAATTAATGAACAGATTTGAATAGGTGACTCCTATAATAATAGCAGAGGGTGAGCTGCCATTTTTGCTACAATCTTTTTGGGTGACTGGATGGAATGAATTAAATGAAGTGCTAGCAGTTCATTTCAGCCTCTTGTAAGTATTTAATTTTCTGTAACTCATCTAAAATTGTTCTTAGACACCTGTTGCCTGTGAAATTTCTGAAATGACCTTAAGTATATCATTGCATCAAATTCTTATATATAGATCATTAAAAACTTTTTTCTGGCAAAAAGAAAATTGAATTCCTCGTTGTTAAATTTTAACTAATATGAATGCAATGATGGTTTTACTCTTCCTATTCTGTGTGATAAATAGAATAGGGTTGTGTTTATATATATTCCAATCATATTTCTAATTGTTAGGTGGTCCCATTTGATTTCAGCAAGACTTAAGATCCCAAAGTGTAAGGCAGCCACACTGGGGCTTTTTGAAAAATAGTTTTTAATATTTTTTTTTCTTTTAATATTTAATAGACACTAGTTACTTAAGCTTTTCTCAGTCCAGTTAAGCTCTGCCTCTAACAGCCTTTAATGTATCTCTGTTGTTTCTAATCCGTGAATAAAATGTGTCTAGCTATATCCTTTCAAATTAAACTCTTCACAATTTCAGAATATTTCTGTACTAATTATGCTCAATTCAATCTCTAGCTCCTTGGATTAACTTCACAAAGGATCACAGGATGAAGGCATCTGTCCAGGAGCTGTTATAGTAAGGCTACCAATTTATCGCTCACTGGAGACTCACCAACCAGCACACAATTTCATTTATGTGGACACAGCCTACGTGGAGCCATGAACCTGAGGTTAACAGCTTCTAAGTCCGTCAGTTCACTCAACCACCTTGTCATCACGTGTTGTCTCTTGCCTGCTCTTTATTTACTCCCCAAATTGTTAAGACTTTATTTGTAAATAATTTTCTCCATGCCTTGCAATGACGTGCTTATGCTTACTTGTCTCTACGCACTCCTTCACTTCCGATGTACCCGCATTTTTTATGTTGACCCTTTAAAAGTGTCACGTACTGTAAAGAAACCTCCTTAAGGCAATTGCCAAAATTTGGGATCTGTTGAATCAGAAGTTTTCCCTTACAGGGTAATCCTGTACATTCCTTATTGGATTTTCCATTGTCTTTATGCATCACTCCTGGGAAGAAATTGCCTGTCTGGGCCAAGGAAACCTATGGAGTTCAGATAATGACACTTTAGATAGACACTTACTGTGAAGGACCTCCTTAGATACTGAAACATTCAAGTCTAACTTCCATCTTGTAATGTCAGATGCCAAGTTTAAATCAATCATCAAGGTTGTCTCTGAATCTGTTGGAGCGAAGTGTCCCTAAAAGTTGGAGCAGACGAATTACCTACAGAATGTCTTCTTTGACTTTATTAAAAAGACACAAGCCTTTCTAACTAATTTCTGTTCTCCTCAAAACTTTCAAACTTTCAGATGCATTAGGAGGTGCAATGAATCTAATCTTTCATGAAAAATGCTTTAACACTGTTATGTTAACCTATAGCTTTCTATTCCCACTTCTTTTTCTCTTTTATTTTGCAAAATTAAGACCAGTTCTCTGGCTTTGTACAGGCTTCTTTTTGTGAATTATTGTAGTCTTCTAGTACTAGAGACACCCACTGAAGTGCAAAGAATAATCTCAGAACACTTTTACATATGCCAGAAGACAGCACTCATAGAATCACAGAATGATTGAGATTGGAAGGAACCACTGGAGGTCACCTAGTCCAACACCTCAGCTCAAACAGGGCCACTTAGAGTCAGTTTCCCAGGACTGTGTCCAGGCAGCATTTGAATATCTCCAAGGATGGAGACACCACAACATCTCTGGGCAACTTGTGTCAGTGTTTGGTCATGCTCACAGTGAAAAAGTGCTTCCTGATGCTCAGAGCAAACCTCCTGTGTTTTAGTTTGTGTCAATTGCCTCTGGTCTTGTCACTGGGGACCACAAAAAAAGAGCGTGACTCTACCTTCTTTGCACTCTCCCTTAAAAAGCAGTATTTGTTTTATATTTTAAATTCCTTCTTTCCCCTCTGGATGAAATTCTGATTTTAGCTACATTAAAAGAGCTTCAAAGAAATCAGTGAAGATTTTCAGTTGTATAAGTGAATAAAAATAATTCAGGTAATTTTTACCTCTCTCATCCTAGCTATTTGTACAATATATATATTTTCTCACATTGCTATTCTAGCATTAGTTGAAATGAAGATAAATCAGACATAAACCGTACATCAAATGCCTGCTCCCACAGAAACCTCTTCATGAGAACATTTAGCAATAGTTTTTGTTGTTTTGTGATTTGAAAACATCAACTAAAGTGCAGGCAGGCAAATACTAGGCATTTTTTAAAGAAAAAAATAGCACTTATTTATGTACAGCTATTTTCAGAGATACAGTAATAGTTTCTATGGATGCAAGCATCGATATGTTACATATATATACTGTTTGTTCTTTTTATCTCCAAACTGAAGTAAACACACAAATTAAAATGATACTTCTCCAATATATAAAGTTTTCTGTAATATTTGAAATAAAACTATAATAACATTGTTTATGACTACAGTCTCCAAAATAATTGCTGGATATGATTCCTTCTATATCTCATGATACAAAGTGAGCAGATACCTTCCACTCACTAATCTGCACTTTCGGAGGTAAGCCATTAAACAGTAACTGGAAACATTTGCAGGGAGAGATTTGTGTGGTTGTAGATGGTCAACACAATTTCAGTGAAAGTTTAAGGAACTGCCTCCTCTTATTTTCTTCTAGTCTTGAACAAAATTAATTATTTAGAGACTTTAGTTGTAACATTTACTATATTGCTGGATGCATACATTTGATTCTTCGTCAGCTGAGTATTTTGTTTCACCGATTTGCTAAATGCATGATAGCTGTAGTAATACAACTGTGCTTAAACTGTAGAATATAAAAAAAAAGGAGCACTCATTCTATTCCTCACATCACTAACTAAATGAAAAAAAGCATCACCTGTACTCGTCAATTCCCTATCTCCAAAATCTCTCTGAAAATATTTCAAAATGACAAGTAGAGAAGAGTAAAACACTTTTGCCATTAAGTGCAAGGTCAGAGATCCACTTTGTTTTTCTGTAAAAAAACTCTAATTCAGTATTTGTGTACACACACAATACGTTGACAGAGCCAGTAAATATCCAGGAGTTAAATGATGCATTTTGGACAAAGATTTTTTCGTGCAGTATTGGCAATGGCATGGGTAAAAAGTTAATTCTGGTTTGTATCAACATATCCATGAGGCATTTAAGGCAGGCTAGTTATCTAGATTAATCAATTTTCCATTCAATAGTAAGATGTTCCTAGATTTTAATTCATACAATGTAGAAGATCTAGCAAGGATTAATGTTAAAGAGAGCAAGATTATTAAACAAAAAATAATTAAATAAGTAAAAGGATCCCACAGAATATATGTAGTATAAAGGAATGATTGCAAGGACTCATATGAGGGTTTAAGTACTTTTGTTATCCTAGAACTGAATAACATATCAGAGCCTTTCATCCCTAAGGCAGTGAGTGTGTCAAGATGGGAAATAGTAATATAGACAATTGCCTTACCTTGAAACACAGGATGGTATTTCCAGGGTCAGAAATAAGCACCTTATGAAAACTTAAAATTAAGACATAGGAATACCTGGGATTTTAAAAAAATTATTGTTTATGTAGGATACCATGGTTCAATTAACAGTACTGTAACAAAAAGGCAATCCAGCCCTCTTTACGAGTGTTATTCCTGAATAATGTTCTAGTCATAAGCAAGTGTGAGAAGTATTTCAGAAATACACAACAGAAGAAATAATGCATCATGTCTAGTTCCTCTACTTATGGGTAGTTTATATACTTTAATGGAGTATTTTGTCAGAGATGTATATAACTAAATACTTTACATTTAAAACTCTTACAGCCTTTTTTAACAAGACCTATATTATAGAGGAAGGGTGCTGGGAAAAATTAATCTCAGCACAGGATCCTGTGAAAATGTGTACAGATCTGATTACTCATTGTTCCTATTGAAGTCAGTGGGAATATATAAATGCAGCATGACTCAGACAGGAATTAGAGAGATCTGTGCCCAGCATACTGTTCTTCAAATTTTCACAATGCACACAACAACTAAGATGATTGGACTGAGATGTCATTGAAAAGAAAACCATTCACTTCCTCAGATGGTGAAGACAGACAGCAGATTCCAGGTGATAAAGCAGAGCTGTGGGCTATGAATGGGATGAGTGTGGTCCCATAAAGATCGCTAAATCCAGGAGATGGTGAAAATTTAAAACATAACTTTCCCAATATACCATGTGTATTGGGTTTGGATGAGCTGGAGTTAATGTTCCCCAGAGCAGCTCTTATGGTGCTGTGCTCTGTACTGGGAGGCAGATAAGACGCCAGTGTTGTGGCTGCTGCTGAGCAGCATTTNGTAAATTCACTTCAGGACTTGCTCAATATATTTGTTCTTATAAACGCATTCTCAGGTGACTATGTCCAATTTCCTATATTTCCTGTAGAAATCTATATGTCTAAACAAGACTTGCTGGGTGCAATAGGCAAAGAGATGCCTGGAACTTAGATCTTAACAGTGGTGGCTCTAAAGCTTTTGAGCTGATGAGTTCCCTGCCCTCTGAACAACTGCCACTGTGCAGGGGCAGAATATTGCGGTTCCAATTCATGTTTAATTTACCAACATGCTATGGTGCTGGATTTGAACTGACTTGTGCACCACTTCCGCTCACACTTTTTGAGAAGAAAATAACTTGGAAAATCTTTACTTAGGTGACCCTTGGTAAAGCTCTAATGGGAAAGCCTCCTCTGTCCCCCATGGAAGTCACCCCTGGCCACGAGACTATTGTGCATGGCAGAACTTAGGGACTTCCAAGGGTCCTGGTCTATACAAACAGTCCTGCAGTTGTGTGGCTTTGGAATATCTGCAGTGGTGATCATATCAAATTGCATATGTTTGTAGAGTCTTTTGTCTAGTAGGTTGCAATCTGTCTTCTTGAGGCTGAAAAGTCATCTTGCAGAAGTTTCCTTTCACGTGAGGATGCAAAATTGAAGTAATTTCAAGTTCTTTTTACTATGATGTTTCGGTATCTAAAACAACAGCAATTTGAAAAAACAAAACATTTTGGGTTTCCTGTGTGGCAACTGTAAACCATACCTTAATTATAACAATTATGTACTTTAACAAATGTAATCAATATTGTTGTAACATAGGCATTCTTTACTCCATCTTCCTTTTCTCCTTTTCCATCAGAGAAAACAAATTATAAATTCTGCCTGGAAATGCATACCACAATGTCTTAAATGTCATACAATGTCTTAACTGTCATACGAAGTTCTAAAAGTACTGCATATGATTTGAGGCCTCTGTAACAGCTACCTTATTTACAGTGTTTGAGTCCTATGATGGAGATTGTTTTACTCAGAGACATGACCAGATCTGAAATGAAGAGAATTCAGCTGTTTTTCAGAGGGGCACCATAATTCAGGCTAGTGTTTAGCTTCATGTCTTGTTGCTGTAGAAGTAGGTTCGGCACTGGGATTTAGAAGAAAATAAATATGAATTACAGCCTCATCAAACTGGCAGTTCTTCAGGATTGGAAACAACATATTTCCCACTGGTTTAGCCGGTCTGTATATTCTGAAATTTCCTATGTACAGATTAAATCTTCAGAAAAAAAGATAATGTGGAAAAGACATTATCAGTAGAACTCCACCAGAGAAAGGTGACACTTCATTAGCAATAGGCAGGGAACATCTTGAACAGCATGAATCTGTGGTGTGACAGTTGTAGAATAAATACGGTGAATTTTTATGCGCACGATATGAAGACTGGAGTCCCAAAGCCACTTTTAAGAACAATAAATAGGTATTGTCTAGCGCACTTATGACATTTATTCTCTGCTATCTGATTAGCATCAGAGACCCTGTAAAGAGGCAACATCTTCAAGATCTGTAAACTGAGGTGAAATGAAGGAGACTTTCTAAAGACTCAGATTATTTTAGTTAAGAAGAAATATCATGGGAAGCCAGATTTATGTCTACTTCACCCACTGAAGCTGGTGAAGGACTGAGGAATTTGATTCTTTCTTCATCTCAGTTACATCTTCCGTAAAATAAAATTCCTATTGACTTTCCTGACAGAATAATCTGCACAGTGACTTCGGAAACACTTGCATTCTTTTGGGCTAAAAGAATATTACAGATTTCAAACTCCCTAGAAAGTGCTTACTGTTGAAAGTCTCTCTGTTTTCTTGAAATATTTTAGAATTTAGTTGTGCAATCTCAGATAATTTTGTGTGATTACTCGCCCGTTTCAAATCAATTTTAGGCAATAAGAGAAAATAAAGTTATTTCACCTAATTTCAATAGTAGGAAAATAATTCCCTAGTGGAAGATACAAGTTTAATGGTTTAAAAGGTTCATTTTTCTATTGTAGTTTGCATAATTGTGTCAGATCAACAGTTATGGCAATGAATGACAGTCAAGCTTATGAACGCCTATGAGTAGGGTCAATAGAAAAATGCATTATCTTTGCTCCGAGTAAAGTACTACTTTGCATGAAGTTTTAAGTAGAAAGCATTTTTGTGAGAGACAAAAGAGCACTTAGAAGAAAAAAAAAATCAATGCATTTTATAATATTTCTCCATTCAATGTATGACAAATAAGATGTAGAGAATGCATTGATAGAACAAACTTTATCAACCTTAAAATCATAGACCACACATACCAGTTGTGTAAAATGTTCATAAGTCCTAGATCATAGTGAGTTACACTAGGCTCATGGCAGTTCAATGCTGATGGTTTATACTGGTGAATCAACACTGTCACATATTTTACTGTAATTATTTTACATACCTCTTTTGTTAAGAGCTCACTTTCTTAATTTTTGTGTTCCATTGTAGTGGTTGTACTTGAAGCTGTGAAAATGGGAAACATATTTTGACCTTTTTTTTGATGTTTTCATTTTAGTCCTACTTCAATTGCATGAGTCTAGCATTAGTTTGATCATGCAATGCTTGAAAGTCCGTATGTCCTTACAGGTCTCCAAGGAGCAGAATCTGATGTTGAAATGTTA
Source organism: Baryphthengus martii (assembly GCA_013396935.1). Lineage (NCBI taxonomy): Eukaryota > Metazoa > Chordata > Aves > Coraciiformes > Momotidae > Baryphthengus > Baryphthengus martii. Next base: position 15,692 of record VWZK01020214.1, read on the forward strand.
CAGCTTCTTCATAGATACATAGTGATCATTATTAAAATTCAGTGTTTGCAAATCAAGTAGCAAACCAGGGAACCAAACCCACCTCTCTGAGTGAACCAAACATACAAATTATATTGTCTCTCCACTGAAGACCAACATGTAAGAGGACATAAAAGGTCTGACTGCGTTTGGAGATCTACAACCATACATAAATTATTGAGAAGTATGGGAAGGAAGGAATAGTAGGACCAGACATGGCTGTTCTCTGACAAACACATTTTGAGGGTTGCAGATGTGATATCAGAATGAGAAGTTTAAATCCCTGAATGAAACCCTGTATCATGTGTTATGCTGTATTTCACACAAGGTCTCATAAATTGAAGTGTCAAAAATTAATTACATACTTGAATGTTGTATATCCACAGAATCATCGAATCACAGAATGACTGAAGTTGGAAGGTACATCTAGTCCAAACCCGCTAGTCAGACCAGGGTCACCAAGAGCACATTGCCTAGGACTATGTTCAGCTGAGTCCTGAGTATCTCCAAGGGTGGAGAACACCGCCTCTCTGGGTAGCCTATTCCACTGTTTGACCACTCTCACAGTAAAAAAACTTTTTCTTATGTTTAAATTTAATTTTATATATTTCAGGTTGTGCCCATCGCTTCATCTCCTTCCACTGGTTAGCACTGAGAGAAGTCAAGCTTCATCTCCGTCTTTCCTTTCATGTGAGGTATTTATATGCAGACTTTACTCAGGAAACAGATGCTGCAACAAAAGCAAGGACCAAAGTGGACTTTCATATACCTTTTCATTATATCACTTGAGAGAGCTACTGTATTAATACTGCTGACGGGTAGAAACCAAGATTGAATAATAACATCTGAAGCTTATGTTTTCTGTGCTGCTCTTTTTCATACAGGTACGTCTCAATTCTTTCCAGTAATACCTAATGAAAACATTTCAATAGACAGTATTGTGTTGGAATAACGGTCAGTTCTTTCACTTGAAGAAACTCTCCTTAATGTCAAAGTAAGTTTGTTCGAGAAATGATCACATGACAGCTCTAAGAATCAGCCTCTTACATGAATGCCCATTTAGTGCTTTAAAGAATGGAAATTTTTTAATTTCCATTTTAGTGATTGATTTGACTTCTTAAATCCACCTCAAAGATGATCCAACATTGTTTCAAATTCTTCAGAAGACTAAGTGCAGTCTGTGATCTAGGTTGAAAGCAATAAAATGGGGTGCAATAAAGAAAGTGGTTCAGACAAAGAGATAATAATTCAGCTTGAAGGTGAACTGGATAGGCAAAAGCTTCAGGGGGAAGCTGATATGGAAATTACAGTATTCATGTAAATAAGTACTGCTCTGATACAATATTAAACAATAATAGTAAAAGGCAAATGCTTAACTGACTTGTAATGAAAGAGAAATATCATATTTTAAACAAAGCTGAGGTAACTGCTGAGCAATTTATTCTGTTAAATTCTTATTTTAGGTAAAAGAAATTTACCTAAGCATTGCTTGGTTCAATGTTCCTCACATTCATGTGCTATATTACATTTAACAGCAGGTTAGTTTCAGAATATGGCACCTGGACCCACGCTTCTCTTGTCTTTTAAAATAACAAGCACAAACTACCAAAAAAAAAACAAACCCAGAAGCAAAAAAAACCAAAAAAAACATGCTGAAAGCCATGCAAATTGGTGTTCATACAAGAAAACTAAGAAAAATCACACGTATGTGTACTACTGAAGAGTGTGCTGAAATAAGCTATGAGGATTGTTATTCCTTCCTTGAGACATTATGAAGTAGTCAAAAGCAAGTGGAAATGGGGATGTGAGTTAGTTTAAGATGCAGCATAAGTGATCAAAGTTATATACTTATTCTACAGGAAGGCAAATACCTAAAGTTTATTCACATGTTGAAAATACATATTTGTTTTGTCAAATGATACATCAAGCATCATTGCACTCTAGGAAGATCTAAATACATTTTCATGAAAAGTCTTAAGAAAACATGAAAATTAAAACAAGCCTATTGTTCTATGTCCAAAATTTGACTGCAGTGCACTTTGGCTTTTGGAGTTTTCTAGCATTCGAAAGCATCTCTGGGCTGTGCCCTGAAGGTGACTTTTAAGGATGTGATGTTTTGGTCATTTCTATGAAGTCTGGATGCTTGACAGTTGAAGGTGCTGGAACTTTTTATAAAATCAGTATTTCAAGTTTAGTAAGTCACTTTGAATCCATGGATTCTAATCAGATTATCTAACATCAAGTGGTTCACTGCATCATTTACAGGCTTCAAATATCCTAACATTTCATCTAGATTTGGATATTTTTTTCTAGTTTGGCATCTACACTTCTCATGTAGTAAAGTATGGTATAACAATTGGAGTCAAAACTGGTCATATACTCTACATCTTAGCCTGAAATTACTAGAACATCTTGTGAATCCTCGATAAAGACTGTGAATTAATTGGTTGGGGATTTGTGTGAATTCAGCTTACAGAACTGAAAAGTTCTTCACTGACTTTCTTGACTAGAGCTCTTTTGAATGTAATGGAAATTTAGCTATCTAACATACTTGGAGACATCTAAGGAAAAAGTGCCTTAAGATATAAGCTCAATACCTTTCATGGAGCATAAAAACTTTTATGTGAAATTAGAGCAAAGAAGGAAAGAAAGTACCATCAGACAAGGTGACTGATACACAAATCCAACTAGCTATTAACCTTGGTTGTTCAAGAGTATAGTGCTGAGAGCTTTACAGAGGATCAGATGACCAGAAAACATTTGAATACAAGATTATGAGAGGAGAACGGGGGAAAAAACAGGGAAGTGTTTGACCTTTCTTTGAGGCCTGAGTCTTTCTGTAGAATTGTATAGTGGTAACAGAACAAAATATTATTATCACTATCACATCATTAACGCTGTTTCAGCTCATAGTAGTCAGCATTTTTGTTAAAAAATAATTTTTTTTCACATACTTTTCCCCTCCACTATCCTTGTGCATCAAACTAACACTTCCCTCCCTCCATTCCTGCAGACTTGATTTTTCTTTGCTAAGGAGTCTGAGGTTTTCTCAGTGTTTTGGGACAGTAAGGATCCCCCAGTGTGTCTGCAGCCCAGTTTTTCATGACAGTTGCATCAGACGATCATGCTCTCTTGTTACAGAAGGAAGCTGCTGAAATATGGTTTGAGCAGCCATTTTTCCATTAGCGATACTAACTCTTCTGTGTAAGGAATTATCTGGCCAAGCAGCTGACAGATAATCAGAGCAGATGACTACAACAGCTCTGTGAAGTGATCAGCCTTCAGGGAAGTGACAAACACCTATCCTTGGCAAGGGGAGTCTTTTGGAATACATCAAGATAGATTTAGTTAGGCTTACTTAAAGGCCTCTGAGGTATATCCTGAAGCAAACAGCTGTGGTATGCAAGGCATTGCAGCCTCTAGCTGCTCATTCTGCCCCTTTGCTGAAGGTTGCTGCCATCATAAAAAACGCTGACAGAAGTGAATCTGCACTCATATTTCTACAGTTGCCGCTCACAGGCTGACTTATGAGGGCAAATTCTACAGCTGAGGTATGGATTGACAAGTTGAGTGGCTGAGGTATTCACTATTGGGATCAGCAACACCTTAAACCATTGCAGCTAAATTCAGGAGTGACTTAACTTCATAAAGCTTAAAGCTATTATTTTGAAATTTATTACACACTATGCCCCTGAAATTGTCTTATGAAACCAGAATAATGTGAAACTAGGCATTCACACAATGTCAGGTTTCCAAATTAAAAGGATTTCAACTTTTTAAATTCATCATCTTAACATTGTATTACTACAAAATGGAGCTTATAAGAGAAATTGCAGAAAAGAACAAGAAGAATGAGCAGAGTTCTTGAAAACATGACCTATGAAGAAAGGGTAGGATTTGAAGAAAAAAAATGACTGGAAGGGATATAAAATAGCACTCTTTGATATGCAAAAGGTAGTTACAAAGAGGAAAGGAATAATCTGTTCTCTGTGTCAGCCTTGGATAGAACAAGAAGTAATGGTCTTAAATTAGAGCAAAGGAAATTTAGATTATGTATTAGGAAAAGATTTTCAACCATAAATCATGGAAAAGGACTGTCTAGGGAGACTGTGGAATTACCATTACTGGAAGTTTTTGAGAATAGGCTGGGCAGACAACTTTTAAGGCTGAATAAGGTGGAGGTGATCCTGTCCTGGGAAAGAATGATAAACTCTGGAAGTTCTCCTTGAGATCTATTTTCTTTGATGCTGGAATGTCTAATACATCACATAAACTTAAGTACAATTTAACCGAAAAAAGTCAAACCAATGGCCAAACAATGTGAAGAATGAAGGACATAACGGTTTACTGTCCAACAGATTTTACTGGGACTAATTTACTGCTACATTGTGAAAGGAATGACAAATTAATAGCTTTAGCTTAAGCAGCTGGGGAACGAACTAAATAATTCAGAAATGACCAAAGTACATTCTCTTCTCTTGTTTTGACTTTAAAGCGATTTTTAACTCTTCTGCATTCATTGATTTATGGTGGTTATTGAAAGGAAGTGCTCTCTCCACTCCTCTTTGTGCTCAGGCCTGAAGTACCAGCAGTCTGTATAGCTTATATACATGGGCTTCCACCCGTTTCGTTGTCCAAGTAATTTTTGAATGGAATGCAAATACTACTTGAGCTGCTCAATGTGTCTTCTTATGTATATGAGCAATCTAGCATGGAGCTAGGATCCAATCTACCAGTGCTAATGTTACTTAAATTAAACTTGGAAATTTCTGGTTTCAGGTACAGATTAGACCTAAAAACTTGTTTTAAAATTTCATTTATATTTTTCAGATATGGTTGGTCATTAGCCTCAGGAAAATTTACTCTGAAAGAGCTCTTTCTCTGTGGGATTTTGTCAGTTATAACAACATTGTGTTGTATACTGGACCTGTCTGGTGAAGTCTAAACCATGCCTGTGATCAGCAATAAAAGCTGCACTTCACAAGCTTCTCTGGGAGAGGCTTTCACTGTGGTAACACTTAACACTAGACACTTTACTATCAGGTTATAAAGTTAACTATCTTTAATGTAATTTAACTTAAATATTGTAAAGGTTAGTGGTTTATTAGGATAATGAACTCCACAAAATATCCTCTCAGGTAAACTCACGAAAGCAAACATCTAGAAATAGAATTACAGACTCACAGAAGCACTGAGGTCAGAAGGAGCCTCAGAAGATCACCTAGTCCGGCCCCCTTGCCCAAAACAAAGTCAGCTAGAGCAGGTGGCTCAGGACCTTGCTGATTTGGGTTTTGAATATCTCTAAGGATGGAGGCTCCACAGCCACTCTGGGCAACTATTCATGTACTGTGTGCTCAGCCACATTGAAAAAAATTTCTCTTATGGTGTCTAAGTGGAATTTTCTGAATTTCAGTTTGTGCCAGTTGCCCCTTATCTTTCTGCAGACTAACACTGAGAAGATTCTGAATCTACCTTCCTTATTCCTCCCCTCAGATACTCATACATATTGATAAGATTCTCTTTTCCAGGCTGAACAGGCCCCGCTCTCAGCCTCTCCCTGCATGTCAGAAGCTATAATCCGTTTATCATCTTCATTGCTCTTTGCTGGAGCAGTATGCTCACACTGCTTTTGTTCCATGGGGAGCACAGCACTGGAAACAGCACTCCATTTGTCTCACCAGTGCCTTGCAGAGAAGGATCGTCTCCCTCGATCTCCTGGCAATGCTTTGTATAACACAAACTAGGAAGATGTTGGCCTTCTCTGCGTCAAGGGTGCACTGCTGATTCCTCTTGAACTTGTTGTCCACCAAGACTACCAGGTCCTTTTCTGCAAAGCAGCTTCTAGTCACCCCCTAGCCTGTAGTAGTGTATGGGGTTATTATTCCCCAAGTGTCACTTCCCTTTGTAGGGCTTCACTAGGTTCCTCTCTGTCCATTTCCCCAGGTTAATGAGCTCCCTCCGAATGGCAGCACAACTTTCTGGTGAGCATGACTGGAGAAACCTTGGCAATCCATTCACAAAGTCCCAGATTGGAGTCCCTGACAAGCAGCAAACCTCCTTAAGGAGCAGGTCAGATTGACAGATGGAAGCCTACATTTTCCATAGCAAAGAGCCTCCCACTGATATCACTTGTTGCTCGAATAAAAGGCAAAGCTATCAATTCATATTCCACATAGAGTACCTCCTGCTATATTACGACTTTCCAGTGTACTTTTGGTATGTTTTCTCTATTTCAAGAACTGTGTATATTTTAAAATAGAACTAGATAGCACTGGCGAAAAGTCATGTGACTAATGATGTTGCATAGGATTATTTTTTATTAATAAAAAAAGAAGAAAAATATTTTTAGTGGTTTGAGATGCTTTTGCACCAACTGAAAAATAGCCTTTTATATAAGGTAAATTTAGTCTCTCAGTTATTTTGCTGTATACAGGTGGTATTCTGGGAGTCCTGCATGATTCTGCTTGGAAAAAAGTGACCAGAAGGACGGAAGTATATGAGTGTCAAGCATAGGGAAATGTTATCCAGTCGTATCAAGGATATGGATACTCTGGCTATTTGGCAGAAAAACAAAGGTCAAGAATCATTTAAGATAGAATAGAGCAAAATTAAAATAAAAATACAGTGTCAGATACTAAAAGAAAAAAAAAAATTCAATATTGTCACATTAAAGTTCTCTATGAGTTTAGTTCCAACTCTTTTAAAAAGGTTCATAGGAGTTATATGTCTTCAAAATTCTACCTTGGCTTGTTGGAACTAATCCACATAGAGATTTTAAGTCTCACTATGACACTGAAAACCACCACGCAGATGCTGCACATCTACCAAACAGATCTACCAAAAATATGTCTATACTGGGAAAGGTAGACTGAAAACTGGCCGATTTGGAGGCCAATAACTAACAATTTACCTCAGGGATCAGTACTGGCCCGGTTCTGGTTTACATCTGCACTAATGTTCTGGATGATGGGGCAGAGCATAGCCTCAGCAAGTTTACTGATGACACCAAACTGGCAGGAGAGACTGATATAGCAGAGGGTTGTGTTGCCATCAAGGGGATCTCAACAGGCTGGAGAGATGTTCTGATAAGAACCTCAGGACATTCAACAAGAAGCATGAAGCCTTGCAACCGAGGAGGAGCAACTCTAGGCACCAGAACATACTGGGACAGACCCAGCAGCTTTGCAGAAATCATGAGCTCATTAGGTAAAGAAATAGATCAAACAATGTCTCAATCTCATTTGTACAGATTCATCTAACACAAGAATTGTGTAATTAAATGCTTCATTGTTTCACAAATTCACCACAATCTCTTGAATAACTCACAAGTTTTAAAATAACTCACAATTCTCTAAGTCATGTCATGAGCAAAACACTTACCTACCCAATGGTGAGAGTGCTCATCCTCCTCCATCAAGGTATGGGCATTATCTGTATCATCACACTAGGAAGCATGGAAGCCTCTCCAGGACAGCTGCTGTTGGATCCACATCAAGAGCTTTTTGGGTAACCTGATGTACTTATATCTTCCAATTTTGAAAGTTTGGTCTATACCATTTCCAGAAATTAGTGGATTCTGAAGAAACTATGAAGAAGTTAGTAAGCAGAAATCTAGGAGATGATGCAGCCAGTAAGCTGCAGGCAATAATGGCTACACAACAGCCTCGTTTCTTCCAGTCTGCTGTGTCCTGTGTGGATGCTGCTCTCACTTTGACCTAATGGTGCTTCTCTCAACACACATCAGGCCTATGAGCTATCCGTTATGCCAAATCCTGAACACAACAAGAATAACAGTCACACCAAGGTATCAGAATCATGGAAAATGTCATAAAGAACCACCACCTTTGGGAAACCCAAGATCCTTAAGTTCCTCGAGTTGGTGTTAGACTTTACCTGTGCCTATCACACTGGTGTGCAGATTTCAGCCCAAAGACATCGCTATATAAGGAAAGAAATAGAAATTCTTGCTAATGTCATGCTTACTGAGAGATCTTTCTCAGACATAATATTTGAGGATTTCCTCTGCTTAATGATGCATGCTTCACAGGATTTTGGTTTGCTATTTTGCTACTCGTCTTTTCATTTCACTTTTTGTCTGTTTTCCGTAGAGCAGTACGTATAAGAGTTGCTACTGGAAACAAAACTAAAGCTGCATGGAACCCGTAAAGACAAATTTAAAGTTCTTTGTAGTAAGCTACACAGAAGACTGAAATCAATTTTAAAGGAAAAAAAATAAAAATTTTCGTGTCATGCAGGTCTTTAAGCTTCTCAATAGGAACCAGATATTTTGTAGAAAATAATGTGAATGCAGTTAAGTCAACACAGAGAATACTAGGTTCCAGAAAAAACAAAGCTATTTTGAAATTCTGTTCCACAAGCACATGCATTTTGGAAAGGTTAGTTCTATCTTCCTATACAATCAGGGGAGATGCAGAACACCCCAGCATTAAGTGGCATTCAATTTTTTGGAGTGGTCTCTCAGCTAAAATAGACTCTGAAAGAAATGGAACAATCCCTTAATGTTACAAAGCACCATCGAAAAATGATCATGTGTCAATCACCTGTCATCATGTACTTCAGAGCTATGTACTGTTCTGTATGGAAAATCTGACTTGGCTTATTGGCTCTGCCACACTCCTAGAGAGAGCAGGTTGGAATTATGAATACATAATATCTTTCTTCTTATGTCCTACTTATTTACATGCATTGAATGAAGACGGAACTTGAAATTTGGGTTCAGTGGCCTGCCTTATAGAGTTTCTAAAACAATGGTACTACAAGGAGAAAGTGAGGGACAGATCATAAGGATAATAAATAAGATGTTTGATGTTTCCTTTTATGTACATAGCAATTGACAATATTGTAAACAAATGTAGTTAGAACATGGGACCACTCTGGGTTGTATACTTTAAAAAACATTCTCTTAAACACATACCTAGAAATTAAAAGCATACCTTTACTACCTTGATAGAAGCAACATACCAAAGTTTCAGATGAGATCATATAATGCGTCCAGAATATATACTTTGCCAGAATTTCAAATAAGAAATTTGAAATATCTCTGCAAATGACAGATTTTGAACATCAAATTGAGTTCATATTCTGGAATTCTGGCATTTAAAAAATATCACTTAACTTTTGTTGATATGATATAGCCAAATGCTGGAACAACTTTCATTACGACTGCAATGCAGGCAGTGAAGCTTTGAAGAAAATGTCAAATATTACGAACATCTCTGGTAGGTTCTGTATTTTTGGTAGCTCATTTCCTATTGGTGTTTAAAAGTTTACTCACGTACAAATTTATCTTGATAAAGAAGAGGCAGATAAAGGGTTAGCTTAGACTGTTGATGTAATTTATTTCCCGTCTTTTGTTTAGTATGAAAACAGTAGCCTTCTGCAAGTGATGCCTTTGAATAAATACAATTTTTTTTTTTTCTCTATAGCAGGATAGTGAAGTGCCAATTAGTTTGACATATCAAAAGCTGGAGTTCTGATTCTTTTCAAAATTTAAAAAAAAAAAAAAAAGAAAATACTTAATAAAAGGAGAGAACATTTCCTTTAAGATGATTAGAACATTACAGGCTGGAATCTTAACGTGTCATTTACATCATCTAAGTTGATCTGTCTGAATTTTAGGCATCATGTTAGGCATCGAGCAAGTTAGCAATTTAGGCATCCTTTCTAGTCACTCGGTAGAGACAGGTTCCCAACTATAAATTCTAAACGCTGTTCACCTGACCTAGTTTAGTCATTTAGCTTAAGATAAATTAGCTTTTCTTCTAGAAGGATGAATCTCTTTTCCTTTATAATAAACCAGATTAGGACAAGCATACTGGTAGCTAAAGTTTCATCCAAAGGGCTTATTCAGAACAAATACATGCTGTCCAGCTCCTAGTTTAGTCAACTCTGATGCGCCTTTAGTCTAGGGAGTGCTTCAAGGTGTCTACTTTGAGGCAGTACCTAACTTCTAGATGGGACTAGAACCAGTCACCACTGTTTTTTCTTCTCTGTGTTCCCCAAGGATCTTGTCAAAGTATTTATGCAGTACAAGGACCCAAGGGACCTACCTCTGCAGAAAGTTACTTTCTTGCCAAAACAGAGAAGCACTTTGAACTTTCCTTTTGAGTTCCCAGGCTTTTGGACCTGTGGTTCAGTTTTAGAAGAGAGAACAGCAAGTGGCTCATTTCCAAAGTACTCTGTAACCTGGTGATGATGGTACACTCCTGGAAAGCAGGTGATGAAAGTTCAAATCTCCTCAAGCAACTAAGAGGTTGTACTTTAAAAAAACCCCACAAAATAAACAAAAAAAAACCACAAAAAAAAACCCCAACCAAATAAAACAACAAACAAACAATAAAACCAACCCGAACTAGAGTAGCTAGTAATTTAGTATCACAGTCTAGGCATTTCATTAGAGAGCTCGTTCTCAGAGGTGAGCTGAAACCACGTGTAACAGCTCTTGCCTGCTAAACCCTGCAGCAGCAGGGGAGCTGCCAGCAGCAGGAATTGTTGCAGATGCTGCTTGGGGAAACAAAGGGCAAACAGGAGAGCCAGCTTTGGAATCTGGATGACTGATATGAGTGACTGACTCGGCCTAAGGACATAGTGCCAGAGGCTTTTTTAGATGGTGCTTTTGAATGCAGGGAGGCAAGCCTCTCTCTCCAATCTAAGTTTCCCTTTTCCTCTCACAGTTCATGTCATTTCTGGATAATTTAAACAGCTTCCCACTCAGATCCTCTATCAGCTAATGAAAAGTTTTCCTTCTACCATCTGCACTATAGAGGAAGATGGAAATCTGATGGAAAATCCCCCTGAATGTCAAGCCGTGTGCAGTCTGCATTGCAATGCTTATCTGAGCAATGCACTGACATTTCTGAGGATACAAACCTTCAGGGCTGCTGCATTTGCCACCTTTTGTATTCTTTTCACTTGGATGCACCAATACCTCACATGCAAAGATTTGTCTCTTCCCTCCCCATCCCCTCATCTCCACTATGCATTTTAATGTCCGTATCAGCTGCATATGCAGGTGATAATAATGTTTTGTTTCTCATTAGCGGCAGTGAAACCACAAATGGGTTCCTGTCACCAGCACCCACAGATACTTACCCTGGAAACATTTGTAGGTAGGTAGGTAGGTAAGGGTAAGTGTAAAGTTTCTCAAGCGCAAACAGATGAGCTATGGAGTTCCAGCCTTAGGAAAGTTTTCTGCATAGCACATCCAGCCTTGGATCACCATTGGGCTTGCTGCAATACAAACAATAAGTAGATAAAGAAAGAAAAAACTAATATATAAATGAAATGGATCTACTTGACTTTGCTGAGAAATACAATGAAGAGTCTGTACAACTAACTGAATTACTATGGTAATATTTCATCACTCATAATATCTTTGTATTAGCATTACCTTTCTTTTTCTGAGTGCCTATAATTTAAACTCTGTCATGTTCTCTAAACATGATGAAAAATGCTCATGTGAATTATTTTTGCCTAAAAAGCAGCTACTGTATGCAAGCAATCATCTAAAAAAAATCACAAGGAACTTAGTGTATGGATTTAGTGTGTCTATATGGCAGAACGTGACAGATTGTAATGGTTCTCTGCTAAATAATACAGCTTAAAATGAGACTTTAAAAACAATGTAGCTGCCTCAGTTCACTGGCTGTTTAAAATTATCTCATCTCTCATTTACTTCCATGAAATACATTTTTCTTCTTTTGAATTCAGCATTCAAAGGCAGGGAAATACAGAATTATTTCACAGTAAAATAACATCAGGAGTCTTCATTAAAGTGATGCATCAATCTATTTATACCCTGCTCTTCAATATGATCCCTGAACCCCTAATTGCAAATACACAAATTCACCACGAAATCTATAATAAGTTTTGCTTTTGATGTTTTCCTTACTAATAGAAAGCAATCTTAAAGCACTAGGTGCTGCATTTCATCCACAAGGATGAAGCTATTATGGGTGCCTGTGATTTCACAGCTGAGACAAGTCATAAAGAAGGATGTTTGGCTGTGTTAAACTTTTGGAATGCCCCACCTTTGGCATCCTTACATATTCTATACAATCAGACATCCGCTGCTATTGCTCACTTCTCTCCTGAATATATTATTCTAAAATGGTTCCCTTTGTCAATAAGAATAACTAGTATTTCAAAAACTTTGATGACTTCATGGATGTTATCATGTTAAACTGTGAAAATGTGGAAAAAAAGTACAGGAATTTTCTATCCAAAAAAAGAACTGTTCTGAAAAATCAATCTTACCTGTCTTTAGCACCATATCATGATTTCAATGAGACCAGCTCTATCTACTGAATAGATTTAAGCTACTTATGAACACCTTAAATGAAAATCAGTATGGGCAGTCACAGCAGACATGGAAAGTTCTGAAAATGTTTCACAAATAATGGTGACCCACTGACCTACTTCACTCCCAAAGGTGAGCAGTTATTTCTACATCTGTTCACATAACTAATGGGGCTGGTTCTATTTGTGATGCAGCTCAACTGTAAGTGTTGATACGTCCTGTAAAACTGCAATGTGTAATCTCAGGAAAGAGAGTTTCTTTTCTATCAGGACTTCCTTCCAGATGCTGTCTGAGGATACTGTCCATTTTCCAGGCATCAGAAGAGGAACTGAAGATGGATTATTATTAAATCATAGTCCTCCCACAAAACATTTAGTGATCCAGAGAAACACTGATGTTCCTATAAGATGTAAAAAAGCAAAGTTTGAGAGTTCCTGCTGGAACTAGGAACCCTAGAGGATGCTCTTTGGGGGAAAGTCCTCTCTTAGGTTCATGTTTTCTTCTCAACAAACGAATGCTCTCGATCATCACCTACTTTTCTGATATGGAGAAGTTACTTATAGTGACTATGTGAAGTTGTGAAGTTGCAATTGCAAATTTCTCTTAGTTTTGGCTTTTTTGCCACTTGCAAGATTTACTAAGTGTAGAGCTCTGTGAATTCTAGGCAATTTTGGAGCTCAAACACAAACCAAGTATTCACTGGTTTGATTAGACTTTTTTTTTGAAAAAGAATTCTAGTAACCTTACCTTTTTGTGTTAGAGCATTAAAATACCATAGGATGTAATGATTGTCAAGAGTAAAATGTGAGGTAATTGTGCAGGTTTATTCTCTAACATTTTTTTCATAGATATTTAACACCCTTGCTCATTAGAAGTAATTTGTGTTTTAAACTAACCACATTTCCAGAAGACTAACGCAAGCAATAAAATCAACCTTTACTTTTATGGAAAATCAATGCTTGCAATAGGAAATAAAACCAAATCACCTGCCATAGTAATGTCTGTTCTTTCAGCAGTCCATTTCACCTCTCCATCATGAATCCTTTGAATTAAACCCTTTCCTATTAGTTAAATATGTACACTGATAATCAATTAATCTTGCATTTACAGCCTTCATTTTTAATTTTTGTATCATCAGTAAAGAAGAGAACAAGTCCAGCATATGCACCAGCAAAAAACTTTGAGCTCAAAGTACACTAATAGAGTAAAACTGCTGTAATAAATTTATTTTGTAGTATCAAGATGCATTTATTATCAGTATACTCACAGCTGCTATCATAAATTAGTCTCTGATAATTTCTGTGACAGTTTTTCATGGTGTTATAGCTCAGCTAAACAAAAGCTATTCTAGTCTAAAATTCAGCATAAAAATCTTAGACTAATTCCATCTTAAAAAAAATCTGTGTTCAAATCTTAGACTACTCCCATCTTAAAACAAATTTCATGTTAAAGTCTTGGATTTGAGAGGTTTTTGGGTTTGGTTGAAAGCAATAATCGTGCACTAAGAAAAATTTCCATGATGGCACTATTTGTTGTCTTTAAAGCATTAAAAGAAGATTAAAATGAACAAATGAGACTTAACATCATTTAGTTTTCTATTGTAGACAAGAAATTCTAAATTTAGCAGACTTGTTTGTAATCTGTAAATTAATTTTTCAGCCTTTACTTCACAGTCTGTTATCACATGCTCCCATTTTTCAGGTAGTATACAGAAGGCTAGAGATATCGCATAAAGCACATATACTCAAAGCAACTGAGTCAGAAGTCTCCTCAAATATGTTCCACTAACACAAGTATGGGGGTATTATTTGCATTTTTGGGACAAATATTTAAAATCTAAATTCTGTGCTAGTAAAATTGTAATCTGTGATTCTCAAATTGGTTTGTTGTTGTTGTGTTGCTGTTTTGTTCCCTTTTTGAGACAGACAAAGCCTTTCAGACTTATTTTTGTATCTACAGTTTCTTCGGTACTAGATTTAGTTTACAATTGGATGTGATTTTTTTTCTTTTTCTCTGGCCCATGCCTCTTTTTTAAGTAAATCTTTAAACACCTCTATTTATTGATCCCTTGAGACACTCTGTCTTTCTCATGTTTGTTCTTTTGCTGTGTTTCCTCATTATTACACAACTGCAGAGATTAGAAAACCCATTCTTCAAGCACCGTAAGTTGACGCTTTATCAGAATCCTGTTTTTTTATTATTATTTTTTTCTGTTATTGCCTTTCTTAATTTTATACCTTTGCATACATCTCCATGTATTTTCTGCAACTTTTTCAGACATTCTAATATTCTGGAATCAACTATCCTCTTTTTTTTTTTTTTTCCTACTTAGCAAAGGGAATCTAGGCAGCTTGAATTTCAGCCTAAAAAGGTGTTATAAAAGGAAATGTTAGCTCTAAATCATGCATCTTCCAGCTGCTTGACTACAAAAATATCTTTTTTAAGGGATGTTTTACAAACTACTTCCAATGAGCATTTGGAATAAAGGCAAGGTTTGGTGGCTGGGTTTCTCTCTACTTTAAAGCAGTTCGTAATTACATCATTTACTTTTAGTACTTACCTAGTATCTAGTGCTTTAATAATCACCTAACATCAGTGCAATCAGGGACTCTTTCTCCAGAAAAAAAATCTCTTATTTACCCACTGGTGATTCATTCAGTCTCAGGGAGATGACTTAAGACTGCAGTTAGCAGTTAGCTTCCACAGATCAATCAGATGTAGTTATGTATATCAAAATACTGTAGTTTTTGACCATCTGACTATGAATAGAAACAAAGTTTTGGTTTAAGTCCATGAAATGTTAATCATTAATAGCCTGATTCAACACAGAGAAGTGAAAAAGCCCTATAGTACCTTAATGTTATATTGGTTTCAGATGCTGCTCATCCAATTTCAAGAAACCATCCTATAGGATTGACACCAATGTATAGAGAATGAATAGTATGTAGCCTCTATAAGATGTATAACACAATGGTTTTGCTGTCACATAGGCAGAGGTTGTTTTTGTAGCTCCTTGTTTGTTACTGAGGGCAGGTGAGTGAAATGTGGCCAAAGATGGGGAGAGGGAGAGAGGTTTGAAAAGATGCAGCTCCCGACCCAAAATTGTGTAGGTGAGTCTGACTAGTGTGCTAATGCAGCTGTCCCTGAGAAGGCATGACCTGGCCATCCCAAAACTCCCAGCAGAGTCAGTACCAGTAGAGATACTGAAGGACCAAGGTCAGAGTCGACTGGGGGATTTGTCTAGTTGCATGTGCTAAGCCATGTACCATCAGCTTCAGGAACTCTAGTCTGTGCGTCTTTGTAGTGCCCAGTCCGATACCCAGATCTGGCATAAGGGTAATTTCACATGTGTTTCTGTCTGTCTGAGTGAGTGTATTCCCTTGAATTCTGCTCTTTTTGACACCTACTGCAATCAGCTGTTCTCAATAAAACTAAATTGACTGTGGCTTGTATTAGACTACATAATGTAGGTGACAGATGTATATTAGAGACAGAACTCTCACATAGGAATAGCTTTGTTCTGTCAATACGCAATGATTTGTAGCATTCAATACAGTGGCACGGATATATATACATGTGTGTGAAAATATGCATATATGAACAGATTTTTATTTATCTGTACAAAACCAATTCACATATGAACATAAAGGCATGCTCATGCATCTAAGATCTATGTATGAAGAGCACAAGCCAGGGATCGAACATTTTCAAATAGTCTCCCTGTAGAACAATTCAGGGCAAATTTTTACGTGTTGAAACATAGGATGTGTACGCTGCATTCTGTTTACACAGAGAATTTGTCTTTTGAAAGGTAGTGTCAACATCTTGCTGTGAGTATATCAGGGTTGTGGTTTGTTTTTTTTTTCTTTTCTATGGCTTTTAATATTTTGTGATTATTCAGTTTCTTTTAGGATCTGAAAAAAAGAAAGTCCACTAAAAAGAATTCTTTTTCCTGATTATGCATCCTGTTATTCCACTCTTAACATCCATGTGTTTTTTCTATTTTCCCAGTTCTTTGTGATTCGCTGTCTTTTCTATAGCACAGCTGACAGCAGACTAGTAAAAACTACCGCTTGGCCTGCTAACTAGAACATGACTTTTGTTTAGGTTGACATTTTCTGTCAGTTTGGCCTGTTCATTTATCCTTGAGACATACCTCTCTCACACAATCCCCTCTTCTCAGTACAAACAGTTGCTTTGGAGCTTTGTTAACAAGTGATGGGCGGCTGCCTTTCCCTTCTGAACTGGTGATACTTCTTTTTCCCACAGGACAGTGGGGTGACATCTCTTCTTCAGAACCATCACGACAAAGGCTGCAGCAGAATATGCTGGGCAGACAAGAAGGGCTCAGAAGCTTAACACTGCTCTTGTTGCTACCAAAAGGGAGGACAAACTCCTACAAATCAGAAATACAAATATCCACAGAGGAATAATGTGGGAGATGCAAAAATTGTGGCTAAAAACCAGCCATGAAAATATAGCCTGTGCACAGGTTTGTAAAATTACCCAAGAAAAGGCTTAACTTAATATCAAACATGTTTTTGCTCATTGGGATTCAGACTTTAGGCTGTGTTTGAAGAGTTTCAGTTCATTTTGCAGCAGCTGGTGCACTCACAGTTAGTTTCTGAAGCAACTGCTGATGATGAATCCTGAAATGAGTGTTAGTAACTGCCCCAGAAACCTTCAGTTCTTTCACCAGCTCCACTTCTCCCAAAGCTACATATGTCTCCTTAGCTTGAAGGTGGCTCCTCATCCTGCTCCTGGGCCCACTGCTACACTACTGCATCCTGCTTCTCACGGGGGTCTTCGTTACTCTAGTAAACCAATCCTCATCCACAGCTGCTCCAGGCAGAATGATCTCAGGAAACTTCTTGATAACACAGTGTCTTTTTTATCTGCTTTCTTTTCCTTTTATTAATATTTTTGTTAATATTTTTCTTTCTTTTCTCTTTTCTTTTCTCTTATTTTTTTTTTCTTTTCTTTTCTTTTCTTTTCTTTTCTTTTCTTTTCTTTTCTTTTTCTTTTTTCTTTTCTTTTCTCTTTGCTTTGCTTTGCTCTACTTTGCTTTGCTGTTCTCTTTTTCTCTTTTTCTTTCATTTATTTTTTGTTTTTAAAAATGCATAAACATTAAGAGGTCCTTCTTAAAACAGTGGAATCTGGAAAATCCTGGAAATCATAGGAATTGAGAAGCGAAATATCATAGAATCACAGAATCATAGAATGGTAGGGACTGGAAAGGACCTCTGCAGATCATTGAGTCCAACCTCCTTGCCCCCTTCGAAAGTCTCTAAGGGAGGAGACTCCACAACCTGTCTGGGCAGTCTGTTAATATACATAAATGTATACCTAGAGAGTTCAGATTCATAATATTCAGGAACCTTTGCATATAGATTATTTTAAAGTATGTTCAAGAAAAGTGTGTGCATATGTATATGTTTGCAAGGAAAATATCCCCTCAAAGAAGTTGCTGAAGAGTGAATATCAATCTAGATTTTTTTTTCTTATTGTATTTAATGTCATTGAGAGAGCTTTTTTATTGATGATCTTTCACACCAACAAAAGCTTTATGATTAAATAAGAAGAGCAGTATAAATTATTATAAGATTACAGAAGAAAAGTTTGAATGGTGTCCTCTGAATTTGTCAGATATTGTTAAGCCCTCAGGTGAAATTTCTGTTTGACAGGTTATCCATCAAATTAGGTTATATATGGAGGAGGATTGAACAAAGGCTCTTCAAGATACCACAACCAATGTTTTTCTGTTCGTGAAATGATGCAAAATAAAAGAGAAATCCCAGATTAATTTTTTAATGAAGAGTAGCCTTTTTATTTTCAGTAGGCTTTTATAAAATGAATGAACATAGTATGTACAATGAAAATAGTCTTTCTTTGGCATTTTTTAATACCATGAGACTGCATGGGAAAATGCATTAGATACTCGAGTTAACAGAGACTGGACAACCATAGTGGAAAATTTCTTAAGAAAAATGAATCAGAGAACTCTGTGTGAAAGAGAATGTATTAATCAATATGTAAAAGTCAGGCAACATTTTTCCCTGAGGACTCTCACCAAAATGTAAAAGCATATATTCATACAGAAAAAGAATAATTAGAAATTATTGTTTTCTTATTTTCTCTACTTTGCTGAGATAATTGCAGTGGTAATTTAGAAGGACTCAATAAGTACAGATCTGTCATTAGATTATTTAATGACAAGAACAGATTTATAAAAATATATATCAGGGCATTTGATAACAACCACTTCACTGTATAATTACATCTGTAATGATCCATTCTGGGCACTTTTGCATCTTGCTCTAGGGCAGTCACTGAGTTGAAGGCAAAATTCTGGATGTCCTAGGATCTGACTGGCATGTGCCAAAATTACAATTTATTGGCTCTAAATACCACTGAGTGGGGAAGACTATGACTGTGGTGTTTAGAAAAAAGAGCATGGCTAGCATATGGGTACTTAAAGTGCATAGCAGCTAGATAAGAGTATTCTCATTTGATTCTGCTACCAGCTAAAAGCAGTGACTCATTCAAGCGTACTTGACAAATGCATTTAGAACAAATTGAGATCAGAGAAATATATGAAACCCAGCTACATACTGAACAGGTTTAGAAGGTTCCCATAAAATATTAACTCTCACATCCAACAGCTCAGCCTCACATGACACATAATCAGCACACTGTTCTTTCTTGCAGAAGCTAATCCGCTCACCTTTCTAGATCATGCTTAACAACACATTCTCTTCAGTAGCCTGCTGTTCGCTCTGTTATTTTCTCACTACAGCTTTTCACACTCCTGCAAAAACTGACCTGCTAAAATAGCTTCTTCCAGCAAGAAAAGTATTTTTGTCGGTCCTACTATCACAAATTTAATATAATTACATTTTGTAAAGATCTGTCTCTTGGCCAAATAAATTTCTGATCTAACTTTCACCTTCTGAGTTATCCTTGAAAAAATATTTAACATATACTTTTCATGCTAAAATATGTAAACCATTCTGCATAAGGAAATGGTCATATTGACAGAGGTGAAGAGGTTGAAGTAAAGTAACTACACACTCTTTTGAGCACTGTTAATGTGGGAATCTCATTGTATTTACATTAGTCAATTTACAAAGTTTAGTTAAAGGCTTGTGAACCCAATTAAAAATAGATAAATAAACTCCCCTGGCCAGATTTTTCACCCACAGCTTTTACTCAGAGGATGGCAATTCCCAAGGGGTGACCTTAATCACCTGACAGTGATGTACTATATCATGTTCATTTGTTTACTTATCTGTTTCTGAAATTGATGGATCAGATACAGGAGCTTGTTTATCATGCTCAACTCCTTGTCTGTTTGATTCAGTAAAAGTTTTATCAGATTTAACATGCTATGTATTTATCAGGTGATATGTGTGTTTAATGTGCAATGCAATAGATAACGATAGTGCTGTGAGGGCAGGGAATCTGTCAGTGTTTCCATTACAAACCCCATTTTCCAGAGTTTATCACTAAGCCACGGCTCACTGGTTGTCAGCTCAAATGCACTTTTAAAAAATAAAAACATATTTATATTGGTTTGACTATTTTGCATTGAGAGAGCTGGTCTTAAGTCATGCCTATTGCTTTAGAGACTTTGCACTTAATACAGAAAAACACAACTTTCAAAAGCAAACAACAGTGTTTTGTTCCACACTTTTATGCACAGAACTCACATTATCTTTAATGGGTGTTAAGTCTATTTCTTTTTTTGATAGATCTGCATCTCTGTATATTCACTAATGGGCAACACAGCTCTTTTAGCTTAAACATAAATAAACAAAATGCTTTTGAGATATTTCATCCTTCCAGAGTAATGTGAGGCTTGAATTAAACAACATAAAAAGAAAATCGTGCTGTATTTAAATGAGATGAATATGTTCTTTCCACCAAAATTTCTGCTCATGTAATGACAAGGTCTTTCTGAAAGAGAAGTGCTTGTGCCTGCGTTCCTGCAGGGTGTGTGGCTGCTTGTGATTGCTTTCCTCAGCTCCCTCAAGAAGTTTCTGTTCTCGTGTATTTGAACCCTGCTTTACTAGGAACATAGATTTCTGTAGCTGTTCTCTAAGGCAACCTCTGGATAACAGGTGTCAAAGGAGACAGGAGTGTTTTAAGTCCAATCAACATACCCAGGTTCACGCAGAAGTAGGTGGCATTCTGGACTCACACAAGCATAGCGTCACCCAGTAAGCTATGATGATCAAAACAAAATTTTATCTGGAAGTTAACGGTGTTTCTTATACATATATATTTCCTCTCGGCGCTCGCCAAAAAGACCAGCTCCAGGGCAGGTCAGTCCGCACGCGGGAAGGGAATCGCGGTGAACATGGCCGGCGAGGAGCTCTTCTGGGGCCTTTGCGAAGCCGGGAAAGGACGGGAAAGAGTTGGCTGTGCCGGGGCCCGGCAGCCTGTGGGCGCTGCTGAGGCCCGGGCGATCCGAACGAGGCGTAACCGCGCCAACCGGCACTCGCCGGGACACGAAGATACTGCTCCCCCCGCCCTCCCCTCCATAACGTAGCCCTTGGGGAGGGCTGAGCGAACAAGGCACCAGCGGCGACCCCCAGGCGCACCGAGCGGGCACATCGCGCACAGCAGCTCCCAGCGAGGCTGCTCACTCGCCGAGGGACCGGCTCCAGGGTGGTGAGTCCGCACTGGGGAGGGGTACCTACGACAAAAAGGGTCCGCAGAGGGCTCTTTTTGGCTACTTTGAGGGTTTTTGGAAGCTGGGAGTGCAGCTCGCTTGTGCCAAGAGCAGGCAGCTTGTGGACGGGCAGCTGGTGGATGGGCAGCTGAGGTGGTATGGAAAGGTTCTTTCCAGTTTATCAATAGAAAAAGGAGGACTAGGGAAAATTTGGGCCCACTGAGGAGCAAAGTGGGTGCCTTAGGGGAAGAAGACACAGAGAAGGTGGAGTTATTGAATGCCTTCTTTGCTTCAGTCTTCACTGCTAAACACCAGCTCTCATGAATCCTGGAGTTAGAGAAAAGGTCTGGAGAGAGAGAGACTTTCCCTTGGTAGAGGAGGACCAGGTTAGAGACTGCTTAGCCAAAGTGAACATCCATAAATCCATGGGCAGCAATGGGATGCACTCACGAGTGTTGAGAGAGCTGGCAGATGTCATTGCTGTGCCTATCTCCATCATCTTTGGAAGGTCATGGAGAATAAGAGAGGTGCCAGAGGACTGGAGAAAGGCCAATGTCATTCCGATCTTTAAAAATGGCAAGAAGGATAAGCCAGGGAACTACAGACCAGTTAGTCTCACCTCTGTCCCTGGAAAGGTGGTGAAACAAATCATTCTGGGTGCCATCTCAAAACATGTGGAAGAAAAGAAAGTTATTGGGAGAGATCAGTATGGATTCGTCAAGAGAAAATCATGCTTGATCAGTCTGATAGCCTTCTGCGATGCCATAACTGTCTGGCTAGATGAGGGGAGAGCAGTCGATGTCACGTACCTTGACTTCAGCAAGACTTTTGACACTATCTATCTCCCATAACATCCTCATTAGGAAACTCAGAAAGTGTGGATTAGATGAGTGGACAGTGAAGTAGATTGAGAACTGGTTGAGTGATAGGGCTCAGAGGGTCGTGATCAATGGTGCAGGGTCGAGCTGGAGGCCTGTAGCCAGTGGTGTTCCCCAGGCTTCAGTACTGGGTCTGGTCTTAATTTAATGTATTCATCAGTGGCCTAGGTGAGGGGACAGAGTGTATCCTCAGCAAGACTGCTGATGATACAAAACTGGGAGGAGTGACTGGCACACCAGAGGGCTGTAATGCCATCCAGGGTGACCTGGACGGGCTGGAGTGTTGATCAGAGAGGAACTTAATGAGGTTCAACAAGGGCAAGTGTAGGTCCTGCACCTGGGGAGGAACAACCCCATGCATCATTATAGGTTAGGGCAGACCTGATGGAAAGCAGCCCTGAGGAGAAGGATCTTGGAGTCCTGGTAGAAAGTAAGGTAACCACGAGCCAACAATGTGCCCTTGTGGCCAAGAAGGCCAATGGTATCCTGGGGTGCGTAAAGGGTGTGGCCAGTAGGTCAAAGGAGGTCAATCCTTCCCCTCTCTTCTGCCCTGGTGAGGCCACATCTGGAATACTGTGCCCAGTTCTGTGCTCCCCAGTTGAAGAGAGTCAGGGAACTACAAGAAAGAGAGTCCAACGAAGGGCTGGAAAGATAATGGGAGGACTGGAGCATCTCTTTTATGAAGGAACGTTGAGAGAACTGGGACTATTTAGCCTGGAGAAGGGAAGACTGAGAGGAAGCCTTATCAGTGTCTATAAATATATCAAGCGTGGGTGCAAGGAGCATGAATCTAGACTCTTTTTAGTGGTGCTTTGTGACGGGACAAGAGGCAACAGGCACAAGCTAGAACACGGGAGGTTCCATCTAAATATGAAGAAAAACTTCTTTACTGTGAGGATGATGAAGCCCTGGTACAGGCTACCCAGGAGGGTTGTGGAGTCTTCTCTGGAGATCCTCAAAACCCACCTGGATGCAATCCTGTGTCACGTGCTCTAGGCAAATCTATTTTGGTGGGAGGGGTTAGACTAGATGATCTTTAGAGGTCCCTCCCAACTCCAATGATTCTGTAATACTGTGATATTTTTATGAGGGATTGAAGGGATCCAAAGAACACATATGTGAAATGTTACCAACTGCAAGATGACAGTTCAGAATGTTCTTAAAAAAACATTTTGATGAACAATCGGAACAGCTAAAATGCATCATCAGCAGAATAAATTGGTTAGTTGGTCACCATTTCCATGTTTGAAGGTGTAGAGTGTCATCCCCAGCAGCAGAATTGTGAGCGCTGGCACCAATGGCTGCGTTTCCTGCCCCGTGAAAGAGAGAGCATGGCAGGTTTAATGTACAATGTTCCCAAGCCTTAATGCACGAAATAAGCATAGCAATACCACTTTGCTAGGAAGAGTGGGATTGCAACCTAACTTCTGAATTGCAAAGTTGTTTTTTTTTAAACAAATTAATAGATCAAACCCTTAGTTGAGGGACCTGGCTTTCAAGCTTGGAAAACAGATCTGGCATTGTAGATCACATCTTTCCATATTCAGGAGTGTTTAGTCTGAACTCCTTGCATTGGCCAGACCTTTTGTATTTCACTTTATCTCACTTTCACAGATGTAACAGTCGTGTTGGCATCAATCTCCAATCTAGCAATGAGGTTTTGAAGCTTGGCTAGGGTCATCCTGTAACTTTTGCAGCTCAGGCAGCATATTCACAGATCTGTGGACTTTATGTTGGAAAGAATAAGTTGACTTAGGTACAGCTGTAGTTTCTACCTCCTGTGTAATGCCTCCGTGCCATGCTAAGCTTGAATTTTATGCTTAGAAGAATATCATAAGGAGGTAATTGTTGGAATTTTGATTGTTTTTCCTATTGTGAAAAGGAGATCTGTAAGTTCAAACAGATGACAACATCGTGTCTTCACTAAAGTGAGAATAAATTCTCATCAAACTGCCTCCTTTATAGATGAAGTTAAACAACATACATCTTTTAATCAGCTTACTGAACTCTACGGTGTCTACATTTGTAAAATGAGTTATGTTTTTGAAGACCCATTTCTCTCCATCAGATATAAAGGGATTTTTTTCTTTCACTTTTAGTGAGACCAGAATTTAAGTCTAAGAGATTTGTCCATACTGAAGAAACAATGTCAGTGGTATCTAGTGCAAGTCTCGCTCTCTAACAGCTTTAACACAAAACCATCCTTGCAAAATTTTTCTGTTTGGTTCTCCTTTGCCCTGTATCATTCTACAGTTTCTGTCTTTGTACATCTTCGCATTGTAATGTGGTAGCTTTCCTGGCATGATGTGAATTACTGTACAAAGTTCACAGCAGTGGAGACTCAGGCCATTTAAGTGAAAAGTATTGCTGCATTTTAATGTGCTTTTTCTAAATGGAGGGCTCTGCCACAGCTTCTATGCTCTGATGAAAGTTCTTTTTTATAGTTAACATCCGTGCCATTTAGCACAATGTTATAAATATTTATTGTGAGCACAACATCTCTTCAGCATTCTCAACAAGTATTCACAAACAGCATCCATATGGTATTTTTAATATTTTATGTTAATATTTGAGTTAGTGTTATAATGTCAGCAGGAGCTCTGAGGCTGCTATGACGGAAATCGAAAACTGCTATCAACATTAACACTGCATTCCTGCTGTCTTTTCAATAGCTCATGACAAATGTCAATGCTAATCCTACCCTGCTGATATGAAAAATGCCCCCAAAACTAACTGTAATACAGAAGCTATTTGAAAAAAAAAATAGTAGAAGTATTGAGTATTTATGTTAAAAGCAGAAGCACATACTCATGAATAATGCCATTTTAAAGGAAGGTAGAGTAGCTTATGTTTACACAGTCATTGGATGTCAAGAAACAAAGTAATAAATTAAAAAATCTGTTTCTGCGCTGGATTAATCAGTTATTAGTTGGAACATTATGGAAATATTTTTCATGAAATGGAGAAATGGACTTTTTAGGAAAGACAGGCCAGCAAGGCGAGGTGGTGGAGTTGCTCTCTATGTGAGAGAGCATCATGAATGTATTGAGCTCTGCCTAGTAGGGGATGAAGAACATGTTGAAAGCTTATGGATAAGAATTAAGGGTTAGGCTAGTATGGGTGACATCGTTGTGGATATTTGCTGTAGACATTTGATCAGGAAGAACAAGTTGATGAGGCCTTCTACAGATAGCTGAAAGAAGCCTCAGAATCACATACCTCATTGCTCATGGGGGACTTGAATCACCTTGATATTTGCTGGAAAGGCTACGCAGTGAGGCTCACACAACCCAGGAGGTTCCTGCCATGCTGTGATGATAACTTTTTGACACAGGTGGTGGAGGAGCCAATGAGGAGAGGTGTGATGCTGGAGCTTGTACTAACAAACAAAGAAGGTCTGTTTGGGGACATGAAGGTTGGAGACAGCCTTGGCTGCAGTGACCATGAGATGGTGCAGTTCAGGAGCTTGCAAGCAAGAAGCAGGACAATAAACAGAATTGCAGCCTTGGACTTTGGGAGCACTGACTCTGACCTCATTGAAGACCTAACCTCTGGGTTAGAACCTTAGAAGGTAGTGGGACCCAAGAGAGCTGATTAATATTCAAGCACTGCTTCCTCCAAACTCAAGACTGGTGCATACCTAAAAGTAAAAATTCAAGTGGAGGAGGCAAGAGACCTGCATGAATGAGCAAAGAGCTTTTGGAAAAATTCAGGTGGAAGAAGGAAGGTTATAGTACGTGAAAAAGAGGGCTGGCCATTTGAGAGTAGTATATGAATGTTGCCAGAGTATGAAGGGATACAATGAGGAAGGCTAAGGCCCTCCTGGAATTAAGTCTGGCAAATGATGTGAAAGACAAGAAGGGCCTCTCGAAGTGCATCAGTAGCAAAAGCAAGACTAGGGAAAATGTGGGCCCACTGCTGGATGATGTGAGTGCCCTGGTGACAGAGTTACTGAATGTCTTCTTTGCTTCAGTCTTTACTGCAAAGACTGGCCCTTAGGAATCCCAGTCCCTGAAGGTAAAAGAGAAAGTCTGGAAGAAGACTTCTTGGTCAAGGACGACTGGGTTTGAGGTCATTTAGGCAAGTTGGACACCCACAGATCCATGGGCCCCAGTGGGATGCACCCACAAGTGATGAGGGAGCTGGCTAATGTTACAGCTAAGCCACTCTCCGTTGTCTTTGTTATATCCATGTAAAGGTATTCATTTCATCTCTTGATTCCTCAGCTATCTGCTTTGTGAAGAAAGCAGAGGACTTCGACCTCAACCCTATGATTAAACCCTTATATTTTAGTTCTGAGATAGACATTTCCATTTGTAATGCTTGCAGGAACTCACTGTCAGCCACTGTGCCCTCTGGGGACTTGCAAGCACAGTGGAGAAGGCTGAATCCCGAATTATTGTATCCACTTGTTGCAAGATGGAAACTTTTGTTTTCCGGTCTGCTTCTAGGACAAGATTTTATCCGTGTTGACAAAGGTTATTGAATCATAGATCCTACAAAGTTTTGAGCTCAGCGGAGGATAAGCAGTTGTGCTTCTCAAAGAAGAGAGATTAATCTTACTGGTATTGCAATTTTGCTGACCTCTGGCTGAGATCAGAGCTTCCCCAGAGCTGCTGGGATGTCCTCACGCTGAAGGACCTGTTAGCTAGAAGGCATACTCAGAGGCTGTATAATACAGATCAGTTGTCTGGAAGTTTGTGAGCTGGTTAGACCTCAGCATCCTCTGTTAAATTCTGTTTCCCCTAACTCTTGGCTCCTGGCTGTCATTACAGTATTCCTCTGAACGGCTCAAATTCTCCTGAACTCAGCCTTTAGATCATGCTCTGTCTCTTTTAAATCCGTTAGCTCTGTTAACTTCTAGCTCCATTAGGATGGTCATTGCTACTGTGCTTGGAATCACATCCCCACATTTCATTCTGAGTCCTGTGCATGTGCGTGTCACATCTCCCTCGTATGGGGTGGTTGAGTCACACTCTTTCATTTCAGTGTCATGATATAGCATTGCAACTAGAAAGTACACAAAATCCCAATGAAATGAGGCAGGGTAGCATTTCTGACAATTGCTAAGCACTGGTATTGTATTTTTGGAAGACGGGAGACTAATTTGTGTGCTACAGTTTCACCTCAATATATTTTTTTCACCCTTATCTCTTGTTGTCAAGAAGCCAGTCTGTACTTGCAGACAGAACAATATATATTTCATTTACTCTGTTTGACATGGTTCATAGTATAAATAATGCTTAACCTCATGAAAGTGAGGATGTAAAAACTATTTGATTGTGAGGATCGGCATGCAGGAAAAAAATAATGAATTATTTGTTAGGAACAACATTTGCTCAAGAGATATTCATTCGAAGTTCATATTTTTCCTGCAGGCTAAAAATTAAAATGAAAGTCTTTCCTGACATTTTGCAGTTTAGAGTCACAGTTGTTGAGCTCCAGTTAAATGAAAATGTCATAAAGATCTTGAACTCATATTGTGTATCCAATAGGAGCTAATCCATTAGTGATAATGGATAGTGTGTCCGGGAAACTAGATCTTTATCAGATCTTTTATAAGCAGTAATGAATTAAACCTAATACCATCTCTGAGGTAGATAAGTATTATTAGCCCCTTTTTCTGGGCGGATATTGAAAGGCTTGGAGAGGTGAAGTGGTTTGCCCAAGGCCACGCTTGGATTAGCAGTAGAATACAGCATTATTAACTCCAAGAGCCTTTTAACTGCTCCTTATTGCAAAAGCCGTATAAATGAATGAGTTTAATTCTTGCATTTATGAAAAAGAAGCTAAATTTTATTTCTGTTATGTAACTAATAGAGAACAGATTTGTTACATTTTCTTTTATTAATATGTAATAGTAATAGAAAAGTAATGGTTATATACAATCATAATGAAAATTTTAGATAAAATCTATCCTGTTCAAGTATGGTTTCACATAAAGTTACCAACAGAAAGGACACTACAGTCAAGTGCAGAAATTAATGTTAACCTGACCTGATCCAGAATTAAATAGTAGCTTTTGAGCCAGCACAAATAACGTAACATTTTTATACAAGAATATTGCTGTAGTTTAATGGAAAATGTTGAAAAGATCTGATGAGTTTTGTTCATTGATGGGGGGATTGGGGAAGTGGGAGGAAAAAAGAAGGTATCGGAACTCACTAGTCATTGTCGTTTCCTTCTACCGGATAACTGGTACTTGCTCTGAGGGGGCAGGAGTGGTCATGAGCTGTAGAAAGAACATCACCCATTAAAACTGTGTCCACGGTGCTGCAATTTGCATTAACACTGGAAGCACATTCAAGTGCTATTGTCCAGCACTTATTACCAGTGTAAATCATTCTAGGGAGCAATCTTGGCATTTTTGTCAGTTGACTCTCTTGGTAACTGGGGAAGCATTCTTTTAAACATTTTAGGAATTTTAAGCATTCTTTTTAAGACAAACTTTCTGGTACTATTTTCATGGTAAACAACATCATATTCATGCTCAGGATTATCATTATCACAAACTATGATTGCCGTGCAGCTGGTTTTCTCAGGTTCTATCCTCTGTTTTGTTTGGGTTTGTTTATTTGTTAGCTTTTTTTTTTTCATGTTAGCTTACGCAAGTGGAATGTATGTTTTTCTATTTATCCAGATTTCAGGGCAGCAGACAGCCTGTCAGGAGCTTCTGGAACTAGCTGGATGATTTTCCTGTATCTGTGTGAATTCCCAGCAGTGTCAACTTCTCTGCTCACACATTGTACAGTTAGTTCACACACGCTAAATTCAACAGAGGCGCTGGACCTCTCATGTATGCAATGTAGGCACATGTATTTTTCTCCAGGGAATACTGAATGGATGTAAGGTAGTTATACAGTCACTGCTTCCATATCTGGAATTTGCAGCTGGCACTTAATTATTTAGTAGATTATTCAAGGCTTTGAACTTCATTTGATCATAACCTTGTAAGTGATTGTTCTCCTATGACAGTTATCATAGAATAGTTTGTAAGAGTCAGCTAGCCCGGGAACAATAACTTTTCTGTTGCTATAGACTCCCTTTGTAATCATTAGGGGAGACAGGATAGTTACTCCAATACCAAACTAAATTAATCAACTTTGGATTTTGCAAACTTGATTTTACAGGTGTCTAATTATTATAAGGACACTGGGAATAATTCATTTTAGAGGAGATTTGGGCTGAACAATATTGGCGAAAGGTTGGAGAAAACTGAGGTTTGTGGAGAAGGTGGCTGAAACCAGTGTCTTGGTTCTTATGAATTTGCCCTAATCATTATTCTTAAAATTATTTCCCTGGGCTCCTTGAAAGAGTTTTTCCTTAGGAAAGAACCCAATTACAGATGCACGGAATGTAATCCTATATCTAGATGTAGTGTCTTTGCCTTCACTGCCTTTATATGTTGTGGCGTAAAATTGTCAGTACATGAGTCTTCGTATACCTTAAGTGACTTTGGAAAGCCATGAAATTTGCCAGACAAGTGACTATTTCTCTCCACTGACTTAAAAAATATTTGCTAACAAAATAACCTGTAGAGTTCTACACTGGAGACACCTGTAGTTGAATGAGATGAATTTCAGCTTTGTGGGGGATATTCCTTTTAAGATTTTATGTATTCATGTATGACAAAATGTGAACTAATAAAAAGGCTGAAAAGTAATGATTTTGCTTACTGCACGTTGCCATACTTTGCATGTTGCCATACTTCCCCAAAAAAACCAGAGCACGAGTTTACTTCTTTTACCACCTATGTATATTTTTACTCTAATTGGTAAGTTCATTCTCTGCTGCAATAATTATCTTGACAAATGTACAACTCTTTTTTTGTTAGTTTTTTTTCAGAAGAACTTGAACATGGACATTGAATAGAGATGATCCCTCCTTGTTATATGCTGTATACTTGTACCAAATACCTTCCATTGATGATATTTCTCTCACACTTAATCACTGGTTAAGCAGATGTTTAAATAAAATTTCAGATTTTAATCGATGTTAAAGCAATTTGAAATCTGAAGGCAGACAAGATTGTTGTTGTACTGCTATCTTTCTGAAAAGATAAAGGCTCCTCCCAGGGCATGCCGATTTGTCTATTGCTTATACTGGGTGTATACGCACAGTTTGTTAAAAAAAAAAAAAAGGCAAACCACCCAAGCATGGGAGGCTTCATTGAGCGTTTAAGTCAATGTCCCAAACCCAAAAATTTCTGTGGCTTTACGAAGTCTTTAGAATCTTTGAGGTTTGTTGAGGTTTAGTGTGTTTTAGTGGTATCATTTAAAAAACCCAGGCTCCCTAAACTGTGGAGCATGCTTTCTTTTATCAAGTCAAGAAGAGCTCAGAAGAGCTATAGGGATGTTGACATTGACTTTGTATATCTGAGTGATTGTGTGGTGCTGTGCTGGTCTTAATTGATTAGAGATCCAAAAAGACACTACATCATTTGTCCTGTGTTGCAAAAATTATTCTCTGAGGTCTCATCTGAGCAGACATTTCTGAGGAATATGGAAGGGATATTTATATTTTTCCTTCAAAATCTTGTATAAAGCACTACAGTGTAATCAGTTGCTCTGGGATTTATAAACTGATTGTGATGATTTAGTTTTAAACCTTTGAAGGTATGCAACCGTTTTTAGTGGCTACACAGTTAATCTAATCCAAATCTTTACCTATTGTGCATGTATACTAATAATGACCCCAAAGATTTGCAATGCAAGACCGTCCATATCACACTGAAAACCTGCGCATTTTGATATTCCAAAACGATGAATCTTATAATTTAAAATCTGAAGGACTGTGTTGTAAAGGGAGATAGATGATGCCCTGTTGTCTTTATTCCAAGGTGTTCCATTTTACAATTGTTCCCACACATCGTCAGCCTTCACTGTTCATGTCCTTTACTTCAAACCTTTGAAAACTCGATCGAAAAACATGTAACTTCTGCCCGTTGCATTTTCTCCTTTTTTTTTTCTTTTTTTTACTAAAGTCCTCAGTGTGTTAGTGTTAACCTTTTCGTAGTAGTCAAGTATTCTGAAGGATGGTCTATCAGACGTTTTCAAAATGTGTGGCTCAGCTAGAGCTGAGCTGTTAGAGAAGGCTCATCTGTCACAGGAGTTGCACAGTATCTTCTTGTGTCATATGAATTTCCAGCTCTTTCAGATTTTGCATACAGGATAATGCATCCAATGGTCATGGAAGCTACAATGATGTGGCAGAAGGTTTCTTGAGTGCCATCAGCAGCTGATCTAGATGTACTGGGATGCATAATTTCTCTTATTGCTTTCATTTTTCTGTATAGAGATAGTCATATTTGAGAGCCACATCAAATGACTTTCCATCCTTTGCTCATCACAAATGCTGCTTAGATCAGATTCCCTTCATTGCTTAGATCAATATGCTATTGACAGATGACCCTTTTTACGGCCCACTGCCATGTGCCCTGTTCCTACTAACTGTACATTTCTTAAAAGGTGCGTAATGTTTTATGGAGCCCTAACCTGGCTTTAGCTCTTCTATTTGACATCAGGAATATTTGGGCATTATGGGGGTGATCCAAATGCTTTTTAGTTTATTCTATATGGAAATATGTTTGAGAAAAAGGTTTTGATCAGTGATCAACAATCAATAAATCAATGCTATGCATCTTCTCCAACTCCGACAGTTAAGTAGATCCAGAACAAGATTTGCTTTGAAGTTCAGCTCTGGAAACACTCACAAAGAACTGAGAAATTATAGATCCAAGAATGCTGAAGTATACCTGAAATAGATTTTTACATGTTTCTTCCATATCAGCTGCTTTTATCCCTGACAGTTACTAATTCTGACTTGAAAGACAAATTTGGACTTGTCTTTTCTGAAGTGGATTGTAAAAACGTCCTGCATTGATGACCTTCTCTGTAGGTGAGGTTTTCTTGACATTGCTATACTCTATACTTTCTGGGTTGTAGAAATCTAAACTTAGCTACCTTTTATATTTCCTGATTTCTACCTAGAAAGTAAAAATTCCTCTGTCACTGAATAACTCTCTTGGAGCATCTGGAAGTGCTATTCTCTAGGAACTGCCTGTAAGGGCTCATTATTTGCTAAAAGTCTGTATATGTAAAAAGAAAGCCTGAGTAAGAAAGAAAGGTGTTTCACCTTAGGCAGCAGTTTTCTCCTAGAGTTTTATTACACATGTGTATGTATGTATGCATGGACGCAAACATTAAATGTCCTTCTCCTACAGTCAATATTTATGCACTTGCACTCTATTGACTTGCTCCACTGACTCTGGGCTTTATCTTTGCCAAAGGAGTGGAGTCTGGGGACTCTGGCAGATGCTAAAGAGCCCTCAGGGCATGAAGGTGTGTCCTGAACTCTAAAGTTTTGGAGGAAGTAGAAGATACTCTGCTCTATGCAGACATTCAGATGTGACCGTAAGGAGCCTTTGGGGAAAATGGGAAATAAAAGCCACCACCTCCTTGCTCTATGCTCCACCGCAAGATCTTCCACCCTTATTACTCATCTCATTCACTTGACAGTCCTGGTGGATGATAAGAGAAGGTAGGTGTATTCCATACATTCCATCTTCTCAATCCGTAGGAAGTTTAAAATTGGTTTTCTTATCTTTCACAATGCCACATTTTCTCTAAGGACTGGATAGAAAATTTAGACAATCTCCTTGAGCAGAGCCTAGTGTGTACGCAATCCACACGTGTAGAACAACGGTGACCCTCAAGTCTTCAAGAACTTTCTCTCTGGACTTCCCCCTGTAAATCTGAGGTAGGCTTGATAGCTCTCGTGTCTTTCTGGCTCTGGAGTCCCTTCCATCTCAAGCAGCCTCATCTGAAACTTCTTTTTTTTTTTCAGATTTGGCAATTAAAAGTCATACTTGCAACTCAGTAAGCAAATGTCTTTTTGCCTTTTGCCTTTTTTTGCCGTCATTTTTCATTGCTTGCTGAGATCTTGATGACAATCTGGGTATCTTTCCCTCCAGCTGCAGCCATCATGTTGGTGCTTCCATTTGAATAAGTATACTGTGCCAGAGGGATATAACTAGCTTCAGGCCACTGCTTTTGGCAGCAGTGCCAACTTACACAGATACTGCTTCCTGAACCTGATATTATCATTTCAATTGCTGCTTTTTCACCTGTGATTGTGCAACTGCTTGTGTGGTTGTAGGGGCGGGCAAGACTGTGTGCTGAACCAGTGTTAATTATTACACAAAAACTTTATTTTTAAAGTAGTGATGTTTAAAATTGTTTTATTTTTGCATATATTTACAATCAGTTGTGTCAATATCTTTGAGGGCTTTCAAAAGGAAGAACAGAAGACCAAGAGAATCAAAGGGCAAGGCTGTTCATGAAGGGTCTGCCACTGAAATGTATGAAAATATTCTCCTAATGGCTACTAGCTTATTAAGTATCATTGAGTATAGTAAGAACACATTTGCCAATGTAACTGATCAAAAACCCAAACATATCTCTTAACTTTCATATAGAAAAAGTATCTTACCATTACATTCTTATGTGGGACTGAACAGATACTGAAAAGGAAATGGATAATAGTGTTAGCAGTATGAAATACTGGCACTAGAAGGCCATATTTATTAGTAGGTTCTTACAAGACCTGAAGAATCTGTGAAAAATCCTGCTGCTACTCATTCTTCTGAACCCCTACATTTCACTAGCCCAAGTACTCTGAACATCCAAAGGGAAAGAATTACTCTCTCTTTGTGTGCTTTATATAATGTAGGTTAGAATTTTCTGCAATTGAACAGGAATATGAAAAAGATCTGATATCCTTAGCAGTAAAGTATTATTGCATGCAGTGATAAATAAATTTGGTATGAGATGAATCCCCTTGCGTTCTAGCCGGTCCTCAGAGATTAGGGGTACTAGGGGTGGCTGGTCTTATCTCTTAATAGATATGCCAATTATTACCATGACTATAGGGCTGATAGCAGATGCACAGATTCTTTAAGATTGCTAGTGATAAATGCACTAAGCTGCAGAATCGCTGTATAGTGCTAAAACACGATTGTAATCACAATTATAATCCCCTGGGGAAGCACTTGCTGTAGCCAAGGCTGCAAATCTTAGCAAAAGGCATCCCTTCTGTGGAGGGTAAGGAGAAAAAAAACCCTGTCAATCTGTCCCTATGACTTGGTGTTGAATTTTTGTCCCACAGATCAGGTCCAAAGCAGGGATAATATTTAGACCTTGTTCACTCCTACTGAGCAAAGTGTGGGGATGGGACCGTGGTCAAGCCATTGTTCCTAGTGGTCAGCATTTAGCAGTGGCACAGAACATTTATAACTTCTTTGGTAACTTCTATGAGAAGCAGAACTACTGTGATAAGCATGAGAATGGGATAAGCAGCCTTCACTGCGTTCCCCACTTCTCCTTGGTGCCATGAAAACACAGACCACTGGATCTTCATCCAGCCTCTGTGTCTATCCTACTTACCAGATGTTTATCAGAAGTGTTGAGCTTTGCAGTTTTCAATTGCTCTGTGCTCCCAACAAATACACATGGGGAAAAGAGCCAGGAAGAAGTTTGATGTGAGTCCAACAATTATTTATATCTTCAGGATGATCAGTATTTCTGAATAAGTTTGGTTATATTCACACAAATACAAAGTGGGGGAATAAAAACAACAGTGGTACCAACCCCTGTTGTTTCTTCTTGAATTAGTTATTATGCTTTTAAAGTCAATTATGAAATACCATTTTACTTGCATACCTCCAAGTATCTTATTTAGTCTTACTTTAAGCTTTACCCTTTGCCTTCAAGCCAAAGAAACAGAGTGTGACATACACCCTCTTCCTTTATGTAACTTTCCATAACCGTCACTTCCTTGCCATTAGATGTGAGTACAACACCATGCTAAGGCAGATAAATAAATTATTAATTTGGGGAATACAAGACAGACAATTGTCATCTTCAATAGGCAATACAGAATTCACATTTGATATGTCAGCATTCAAACAATCTTTTGAGTTAGGAGTCTTATTCTTAGGACTGAAGTCTAGATCTAGGAAAGGTCTAATCATTATCCATGTCCATCACTATCCCTCTGATAAAGGATCAGAGAGATCTTTTAGCTATTTCACTTTAATCTATGAAGGAACTTGTGTGGAACACCTGCTCACAAACTCTAAAGCCTTAAGAACAATCTCCCTAGAAAAATGAGTTGCTTTAGTCTTAGCCTTGTGAACGTGTCACACTGCAGCATGACATAAAAATGTTCCTAAGTGGGAGAAAATTCAGATTTGGCTTTAAACTTCAGAGTTCAGACACATTACTGGTTTTACAATATGTTCAAGACACACAATATACTGCTTTAGTTTTGTAATCTTATTGCCTCAGTTAACCTAATATACTTGCTTCTTGATACAATGGCAGCACAGAAGGTATTCATTATTTTAATGAATGTTAATACTGGTATTACAGGGTTTCCTAAAAATCTATCACATTAATTACTTAAGTAGAAAGCTAATATCATCCTAAGTGGTGGTTAACAGCTTAAGTAGTTATTAACTAAACTTGCATATCTAATATATTTATTTGCATGTGAAAAAAAGATGCTATTAACAGTATAAACTTCAGACTAGTGAACAGAAAATTTTTGCATGCAATCATAACCCATTATCTCTACAACAGCCTAGTATCTGCAGTCAGTCAGTGGGTCTGGTTCTGCATTGTGAGAGCCCGCTCTCTAACAGCAGGAATTGCTCTCATTTATCTGAGAGGAGTACGCGTCTTTAGCTTTTTAGTTCATAATAACAAAGACATGACCAACGAACTGTTAGGTCTAATTATTAAACTGTGAGGGACAGGAAACCTCTCTTATGCGTCAATCAGGTCAATTAATCTGTACCACTCTCCAGTTTCTGTCTCCTCAAAGCAAGTCTTTTACAGAAAGGATACTGAGGAATGAAAGAGAGCACAACTCTGTAACCAGTTAAACGGTTTCATTTATCAGGTGTTTATTTTATTTCCTGGAACTTCACGTCTGTCTACATTTGCAAGCAGTGCTGTGCGATAACAGCAGATCCTCAGAGCAAACCAGTTGGTGCTGAGAAAATGTTAAATACATTATATCCCTCTGTTTGTGTCTTTACTCCTGACTAACTAATCCAATCCAATGGCCTTAACTCCTGTTAGAATTTTAGATTCACGTCTGTAGTGCTTCTTAGCTTTCTAAGATTTCTCCACAAAGCAAATCAAAGCGTGCAAAGCGGGGCAGTGAGAAGATTTGCTGCAAAAACACACTTCACACAGAACATTTAATTTTATGAACTCATTTAACTAACTTCCAATCCACACAATGTCATTCTTACAGCCAAACCTCCCAATATCTAGTTCTGGTAATAAGCAGTTTTATCAGTACCACATGAAATGTAGATCTTGCAATTCCTTTCCCACGCCACTGAAATCAACATAAGTTGTAATATTGCTTAACAGGATCAAGATACTGACACCAGAGGTCTCATAGCTCTCTACTTTGGCAGTACATGTCAGTTCATCCATATACTGGAAGCCACTACTGTATTAGTATCAAGTTATGAAAGTCAGGCTACAGGACTCTCAGTTCCATGCTCAGTTTGTTGCAGGTATCTATCAGGTATATTTTTCACACTTCTGTTTCTTAAGATCATTCACTTGTCCTTGAGTTACAGTTACTGTGGTCATAAATGATTAAACCTTGACATCTACCTCACTGTGTTATACTAGAGATAAATATCTGCCATATCTGCATCTATTTTTCTGTCCTGTGAGTTCTTACCGAGGACTTCGAGAATGTAAGAAGCAGAGGGAAAACACAGCAGCAATTTGTAGCTTCTGAAATAAACAGATGTTTCTCAGTTCATGGCTTTGACTATGGCTTGGAACCAGGCTGTCTGTAATGTATTACTGGTCAACAGCAGCCTAATCTCTATGCTTTCAGTATTTTGACAAAATAGCATTACTGGGCCCACACATGAGATCATTTGACATGTTCTTTAATCTTGTCAAAAATGTGCTATGGAAGGAACGTGTGATACCAGACACAGTCCTGCTCTCATTAAATTCAGAGATATTTTTCATATCTACCTTGCTGCAAAGAGAAAAGACATATCTTATGTGTGATAGTTGTCTGTCCACCCAGCTGTATTTAGCAAGGTATCAGTATCTGATTTTACAGCTAAGTCTTGGACTCAATTGGATTTTTTAGGTGCTAACCATGCTGCAGCTCCTCTGTTTCTTAGGTGCTTTCTCAGCCAGGCCAGATGCCTGAAATACTAATTTAATGAAGTGAAAATGTCTGTAAACAAAACATCATCTAAGAAAAAAAAAGAAAATAAAAAAAAGCAAGACATTCTCATTATCTGTGACTAACGAATTGTCAAAGTTGTTAATGTTACACAAAGTGATGAAATATCTTATTAAATTCTTTACACTTATCCTAGTATTATAAAGGGGAAAAATCAATCTCCCCTGTAAAGAAAAGGTGTGGAAGGTGAAATACTGCACACTATATGTTTGTAAGAGTGAAATCTAGAGAGTGAATAGAATGAACGAACAGGGTTTTAAACCTTTTTTTCCACTTTCATTAAGCCATCCTGATGGCTATTTCAGGCTCTTACTATTGTATTCCAGCCAAGGGGAGAAAAAGAGAAAAAAACCACAAACATTTTCTTCTGAACGGTACTCTTCATGACCAATAATATCAGTGCCTGCAGTTACCTTCAGTAATTTTTCTTTCTTCTAGTTTCCTTGTGTATGGAACATCAATTTCAGCTTGAAATTCTAAAGTGATATGACTCAGTCTGACGAAGACTTTTTTTTCTATGGTCACTTAGACACAGGTACAGTAAGTGGATTTACTGTTTGTGTTGCTCATCATATTTTTTTTTTATTTTTTTTTTCAGATAAGGGGGATGAAATATCTGTAGTTAATAACTTGAAAGCCTGAAAATGAGTACCTGAAAATATCATAGTAGTGTTTTCACAGAAATACTGAAAAGGACCTTTTAGGACAAAAATCTTTGATAATACATAATCCAGAATGTTAACGGTTCCATTTGATGCTCACCTTAAAACACTTCAATGGCTTTCTCCAAATAGTCCTGTTTCAGTTTTCTTCCTTGCTTTTCTGCTTTAGTTTGGTTCAGGATAGCTGTGTGATTTTACATAGGCACAGCCCCTCCTCAAGATAGTGATTAGCTCCCCAAAGGAAAAAAAAGAATAACTGTCAAACACTCCAACGACTTCTACATAAAAAAATCACGAGACTTATTTAGTTATGAAAAAAAAAAAGTAGATTTTTCTAAAATATGAGTTTTAAATTAGACATCTACATTTGTACTTATGGATTTCTATCAGACCTGGTCATGAGTTTCCATCAACATAGGGAACTGCTGGGTACATGGCACTTCAGAATTTGATTAGCAGCCTAAACAACCCAGAGTGGGTAAGATATAAGCATTTCTTTTTGAAAACATTCCATACAATCAAAACCCAATAATAGATGACAAGTAGATAGGTGCACGTGCTATTAATACTGGATTTTCCACTTTTCTACTATAGGACTTTTCTCATGATTTCTGACAAAGAGAATTGGCAGATTAGGTCACTTTACAGAATTTTAAACTTATAACTCATTATTTTGAAATAAAACCCCCATAGAATAACAAATGTAAGGATCATAACATTCAGTCGAATACAAATAGAAATCAATCTAACTGATTTCTTCAGTTAATTAGTTATTAACTACAAAATTGTATAGACTGTGAAGGTGGTTTTGTTATGACCCAGATTTGATTGTGATAGTTTGTATTTCATTTTGCTCTAATTTTGTAAGAATGTTTGAAAAAATCCCTTTACTTTTCACTGCTCTCTTTGTTCCCTGTTTCTGTTTTACTTTAAGAATAATAATTCTAAAAGATAAAGCCAAAAGCAAGTTTGCCTTCATATTCTAACATAATGTTACTGAAAAATTTAAAATGTTACTTCTTTCCCACATAACTGTCTTCTGCTTGTAGTTGACAATGACAAGAGCAAAAGGTTGTGGTATGACACATTCTTAGTTCTGAACTCTCTCTTTCTGTATGAAAGAGTCAATAGGAACAGATAGCGCTTGTATTTTGAGTTGTCTGCAAGCTTCCTAGTTAGTTCCAGGATTAATTTAAGATGCTAGTGGTAAATTTTAAAGCCTTGCATAGTTTTCTTGCTAGGATCCTGCATGGCATTTCAAGTTCACTGAGTCATCCTACGAATTTAAAACTAGCCTGGCAAGGCAGGCACAATGATTTTGGGTTCTGTGGCCATCTGTCCGTGATTGACTCTGTATGTCATCCATGACTTAAAACTCCTGTGAAACTATAACTTTATTTTCAGAGCATATTCACTATGATCCATGAAATTATCAAGGCACGGGAGCAGGCTGTCCCTATGTGCCGAAAAATGAGCTTGTGGGGAAGAACACCGGCCTGGTTGAGTTCTTGCTTTTGCAAGAACTCAGAAAAAAAAAAAAAATAGAGTGTATCAACTTGGGAAAAAGGGGCAGGTGAACCAGGGAGTGCTTAAGGATCTTGTAAGGTCATGTAGAAAGAGAATTAGAGACACGAAAGCTCAGCTGGGACTTAATCTGGCCAGTTCTGTTAAGGATAATGAAAAATGCTTTTATAAACACATTAATAACAAAAGGAGGCCCAGAGGAAAATCTCCAATCCTTATTGGATGAAGGCGGGAACATAGTCAACATCACAGTACATCAACAATTACATTTTTATATTTATCTTCCCTCACATATTGACAGTTTTCAGCTTACTGAAGCATTTATTTGATAATTTGTTAAGCTTGACAATAAATCTAGAACCAGTTCTTAAATTCTAGAAAAAAAAAATTACAGTTTAATTGTGACATTCCCTTCCCTCTCTTTCTGTCATTATAAGAATTGGTAAGAGGCTCTAAAAAGTGAAGAAAATATTTTTGATGGCTCACTTGTAAACCATATTTTCTGTTTGAGTATGTGTGATAAGTGTAGAGGACCGAATTTTTAAAGGAATAAATATCACTGATGTGTTGAAATCAATACCGTCAGTCTCATCCATAGTTCTCACTTGAATGTGATGCTTTTAATTCCTGATAGAGGAGTAAATTTAGGCCTA
Source organism: Baryphthengus martii (assembly GCA_013396935.1). NCBI lineage: Eukaryota > Metazoa > Chordata > Aves > Coraciiformes > Momotidae > Baryphthengus > Baryphthengus martii. Next base: position 55,714 of record VWZK01020214.1, read on the forward strand.
AATGGAAGTCTGTTCTTTATGTTATCCCAAAATTCCTTACTAAGGATACATCAATTTGGATTAAGGTAAAGAAAGTGCGGAGGACACAAAGCCACTGTCATCCCCAGGAATCAAGTTATAAAGTTAATCCTTCCTTACAGGTAAAGTTCATGGGGATTCTTCTCTATAAAATAAGATGTTATGAAGACTTTCAGCAAGGCCAAACCATCATGCTCAATTCACATGTACACAGTATTTGCATCTGGTGCTCGCTCTTCTTTTCTTTTTTTCACATTGGGAACAGTTGGACTCAGGTTCAGCCTGTTTAATGTAAACTGAGGAACCCAAATCAGGACCATAATCACCCTCGGCTTTCTTTATAGCCAAATGCCTTCACCTTGTGATTTTCCTGGAACTGTTCTGGAGAGTGGCAGTACTACACAGAACAAATTTTTCGTTACTTCAGTTATAAAAAGTTTAAAGTTCATGCTCTAAAAATCTTAGAACTAGATGAAAAAAAATTACTAGAAATCACAAAATTCTATGGCCTATAATTAAAAAGCCTCATTTGAAGCATCTAGGACAGACCCTCAATTAAGATACATTAAATTATATCTGAAATGTGTTGCAGAAATCTGCACGTGGCAAATAAAGTTTTAGGAGACTTTCAAAAGATGATGGAAGTACAGTGATGACCACAGTCCTGTAAATTCTTTAAATTGTAAGTTAAATAAGAAGATATTCTATCTGGAAGCTTTCCCTTTGCCTATTCTGTAAAGAAATCCTACCAGTCTTGTGAGATCTAAGCTTAACATTTTAATAAGAATGTATATGGGGAAGTTCTTACTCATCCATGCCTTTATTTTAAGCTGTAATTTTTGTGCAAACTTGTTATTTTAAAAATGCTATGAGCCACTGAGTTCCCTTAAAGAATTGTTAAAGATCAATAAGTCTCCTGTGAAGCATGTATTTTATTACTGTTAAAGACAATTGCTTTTTGTATAGTACTGGTTTGGTTTCAGGACTTGCATACATGAAGTATATAAAAATTGAAAACAGCCATTTTTCTAGTGCCATTTCCCCCCTTTTATGGGAAGCAACATAAAATGAAATCAAATGTATCATTAAGCAATAACATTAAAATGCCATCTACCACTGGGAGCATATGGATCATAACTTGTTACATCGTAACTTCGTGCACTTAAACTTTGACTTCGTAACTTTGGGAGCTTTGTTTAAGTTTTATCATTGCTAATCTACCATAAATTAAAAATGTCTGATCTCGAATTTTTAATTACCCTTAGCTGTGCTTATGAGCCCAGTTTTCTGGAGCTTCTTATCCATAAAATAGAGCTATATTTTTTCAAGAAGATAATTTTTTCCATTGCTTTTTTTTGAACCATGTTTATTCAACAAGAATCATCCTTTCTTTTACAAAAGCTTTCTACTTTTGTGAATCTTCTGCAGAGTAAGTTTACAGGGGCCCGATTACGAAGGAACAGGATAGCAGTTCAGCTGAGAGCACCTCATCCTTATGACTGGCAGCTGCTGCAATTTGTTTCTGTTTTTTTAAGAGACTAAATGAGAGGAAATAACACAGAAATCCTTAGAAGAAAAGATGACGTGTGACAACTAGGATTCATCTTTGCTAAGACTCTATCTAAACATCAACTTAGAGATCAGCAGGCTCCTGGAGAGAAGCAAGCACCTTCACAGGGTGAATAATATTTTTCAAAGTAGGGAAAATAGGAAGTCAGATGACTGATTTATGAAGATGCCTGTTTTTCTCTGTTGAGAAAGAAAAACTCCAATCTAGCATGGTATGCTTTGGATGACTTCTTCAGGGACATAATATAACACTGTGGTATCTAAATTTCTTATCACCTTTATAACTTAGATGGTCAACAAAAAAAATCCAAATACTTTTGAGGAACTTATTAGTCCGATGTTTTTTTTGCAAGCAGGTAAATCAAAATTATTCCAAAACTTATTTTATTAACAAGGCAGAACTGAGGATAATTTGAAAATACAAGTATTTAATTATTACACATCTCTGAACTTTGTAGTTGGTCATCAAAGTTACACAACATTTTCTAATTGACTAACCTATCCAAAATATCACTATTTTCATGCAGTCATAGAAGCCCCCAAACCCACATTTGTTTCTGCATAAAACAAATTTCTGCAAGCATTTCTGTGAACATTCAACAAATAAAATATAAAGCAATGCGTGTATATAGAAAAACAAAGATAACCGCAACATGAAGGGACCAAGCTGAAGTCCATATTCTAACTTTGCACTTATTTTGCACATAGTTTCACTTTGTTTTTAAACATTTTTTTTTTTCAACATTTCCTTCTTTTTAGCCTCCAGTTGCTTCTGTCTTAAGCAACTTCTGCTGATGAGATCAATATGACAGAGAAACTCTGCATCAGTACACGGAGCAGTTATAAAAAGCACTCTTATTTTCTGAACAGCTGCCTCATGTCTTGCTTTAGTTTGTTTGACCTTAATTTTAATCATTTAGTCATGATTTCTTGTTACATATAACTGGTGTAGAACACTTAAAATTCTTCTACTTGTCGATACATAATGAATGGCTGAGATTTGATGCGTATATTGAGATAATCTGTTAAAAATGCTTGTAAACTCCTCCACAGCTTGTATTTACGAGAGGCAGCAAAGTCATATCTTCATATGGTTCCAGTATATTATTCCAGCATATTATCTTCAAGGGCAGTATATTATAGACTTTTTGTTGAACTTGAGGAGACCCAAAGACCGAGCAATCGATAAAGACTGATTAATAGAAGTGACAGCAATCTAGACAAAGATAATCCTCTGAAATCCTGTTAGGCTTTTGAGATATATAGAAACACCTCTGCAAGTAAAATTGTGATCTTCACCTTTTTGTTCTCCCTCCTTTCGTAGAGTGGCACTGCGTTAGTTCATAGTTTCAGGACCTGACTCCTTCAAATCCTTGATTTGAGTTTTACATTTGTCAATAACAATGGCAAGTTAAAGAAATTACTATATATTATGTACGATAGCAGATTCTGCTAACCCATGCCTTTAAATACTGTGATTTTTTTTTTAAACTTGCATTTTGAAAACAGAGCAGCAGTGTGTTTCTGAGCAGTGAAAGAGGGATGCATTAACTGAAAATCAGGTATGGAGCTTAAAATAAATGTCAGCTGTAACTTTGTTGGATTTAGGTTTATGTTTTTAAATTTCTTTACATCCCAAATCAATGATATGTAATAAGAAAAGAAAGTGAGAACATCTTATGTTTCATCAATTTTCACAAGTCTTGAAATGGAAAGAATTTATTTCAAAATGTAAAGTAGAAAGATCTTTGCATTTAGCTTTCTACCTTGGTGCACTGCCCACTTGTCAGCTCCTGAAGTCTGAGCTGATGCTTTTTTCTTGCCAGATGCACATGTTTGCTTATAGCAAGAAAGAGAAAGGACACAACCAACTTACTTTGCCTGGCTCCATGCCATCATTGTACAGCTTAATTGGAGCTTTTTATCTAAAGTCTGATTTTCCTGTAACTTGAAAACTGCTTTTTGAACAATGCAGAGCATGGTGCTTCTTAATTATGCACCCAGGGAGAGGAAAAATTCAAAAGAGGACTGAGGTTTTGAAGAAAGAGCATTTTTCTTTTTGACCTCTAGCATGAAAAGAAGCTTTTTTTTTTTAACAAAAAAAGGTTGCATTATTTACCAGAGCTGCAGGGCATCAGTAACTTATACATCAACAAATTATTCAACATTTGATCATCTATTTCTTTTGCTTTGGCAGAACTTTTCATCTGATTCTGCTGTATTAATGGAAGTGGTTTTGAAATAGTATGTTTGCAATGGCTATTGAAGCCAACTGAAATCTGCTTGTTTTCTTCTTGTCTTTTGGTTCAGCTTCAGTATTTTCAGTGTAAGGCAAGGCATTTTCTGAAAGCTAATGGTATCTCACTGCAAATATGTCCAACTCTGTCTCCTGGGACATGGAAATATTTTTTGACTGTAAGGATCTATTACTAATAGGACAAACAGGGTAGGTAGCTTGTCACACTGAGAGCTACTTTGTCCATTCTGTTATAATTAGATCCAATTTTGTAACAAAATAAAAAAATGGCATTTGCCTGCTTGAAGAGAGGCTCATTTAGCGGGATTCATTAATGATGTATGTTAAGGATAGACAAATATTTTGCTCCCGAGTCTTGGACATGAAAGTCTGCAATGCTTTCATAGAAAATTCTGTTAGGCACAGCCCAGTTTTTGGAGCACTGGAGTCTTCTGGAGCGGTGGAAAAGGCTCATGGTGAAGCAGTTTGGCCTTTCCTATGAGGTTCTCAAAGTGAGCAATCAATGAGTCAGTCTCACCAGGTGTACAGTCAAGGGATGTCCCCATGTACAACACTCAGAGAAGTTTAGCACATCTGAAGCTATTCGGACTGCTGAGACATGGTTTTGTCCATGCTACGTGTTTATTCAGCATTCAGACATGAACTTTTTTGAGGTTCTTAAGAAACTTTAAAGATGCTGTTTAAAGGCTCTTCTGTTACAGAGGGATACTTCAAGGGCGTGAACATGAAATATAAGAAATATGGGTCATTCTAGTGGATGTCAATTATCAGGCACATTTGAGTTCTCCATTAGAGATACAGACAATAAAATATTTTATATGGGCAAGTATCCTTTAACTTCTACTAGTGTACTCCTAGAGCTAGACAGTAGATATTTTACATTTGAAAAATGAAGGTTTGCAGAGACTGCATATATTTGCGAATTGAAGTCAGTTCTAGGAAAACAGTGTCAAAAATAATAATAAAAAAGTTTTGGTTTTGCATTTTCAAATAGGAATTTTCTTTTTCACAGCGATGTTTTCACAGAATTGCAAAATGATTGAGGTTGAAAAGGACATTTGGAGGTCATCTGGTCCAACCGCCCTGCTCAAGCAGGATCATCTAGAGCAGGTTGCCCAGGGCCCTCTCCAGACAGCTTCTAAATGTCTTCTCCACAGATGGAGACTCCACAGCCTTCCTGGGCAATCTGTGCCAGTGCCCACTCACCTTCACAGTAGAAGAGTGTCTTCTGATGTTCAGAGGGAACCTCCTGTATTTCGATTTGTGCCCGTTGTCCTTGCTCCTGTTACCAGTCACCACTGAAAACAGCCTAACTCCAGCTTCTTTGCAATCTTCTTTCAGGAATTGATGTACATTTGTGAGATCCTTCTGAGCCTTCTCTTCTCCAGGTTGAACAGTACCAGCTCTCTCAGCCTTTCCTCAAAGGGCAGATGCTTCAGTCCATCTTTCTGGCCGTTTAGTCTCTCCAACATCTCCATATCTCTCCTGTGCTGGGGGGTGCAGAACTAAACACAGTACTCCAGGTGTGGCCTCACCAGAGATGAGGAGAGTGGCAGAATCATCTCACCTGTCCTGATGGCAATACTCTTCCTCATGCAGCTCAGGATACTGCTAGTTTACTTTGTGGTAAGGGCACATTGCCGATTCATGTTCAACCAGGAGTGCATCAGGACACTTAGGTCCTTTTCTGCAAAGCTCCTCTCCAGCTGGTCAGTCCACAGCAGATACTGGTGCCTGGGGCTGTTGCTCTACAGGTGCGGGACTTTTTATTCCCCCTTATTGAACTAAATTTTTTATTCTGAAAATAAGAAAGAATTTAAAGCTCATAAAGAAAATTAAATTAAGCATTTCATTTGTCTTTATTTGACCTGACATCATTTAATCTGTTTATTCATTGTGCCAAAAAACTAAAAAAAATTATGAGGACTCGTCTAGAGTATTTCTCTTTGTCATCCTTCTTTCCTCTCAGATATTTAGAGATTCCTATAGCAAGTCAAATATCAAAAAAATGATGGAGCAATTTTAGAATATGAGATGACAGCTTTATTGAATTGCTGGTAGAGACTAATGAGAGAAATTATTTGCTCTAGGTTTAAGCAGCCTAACCTCATAGTAGCATATAATTTTCCATAAACTTGATGAAGAGAACAGCTAATCCCGTATGACTGTGCTTAACTGGAGATCTGCCACCCATTGTACCACCTGCAGCCTACATGTGACCGGCAGATTTCATATAGAAATATCCTCCATATGTTTTTGCCTCAAAACTTCATTTAGGGATGGCTGTCATACTGCTGGAATGAAGCTTGCATAGATGCTCCTCAGGTGGGAATCTCAGAGCAGGTATAAAGCAAAATTACATTCAACAAGGAGATGTCTTCTTCCTTATTTATACAGTGGGGTTTGCCAAATCTGCTACAACACAATTCTAACGAAAAGAGTAATGATGGAGAGGATTTGGGGATGGAGTGTCTCAAAAGAGGAAAGATGAACAAGAAGTCTAACACTAAATAAATAAAATAACAGAACGAACTTCTAAGAACTGAAAGAGCGTCAGGGCTTTTGCTAAAATTAGAAATTTTATCATCCAATAAAACATGGACTAATTTTTCTTCCAGTTATCTCATTCAGCTTCTCTGTAAAATCAGTTCTGATTTACAATAAAAGTTTCGAATAACCAGCTTGTCCATAAAATTTGTTAATTCTGAGTCTAGCAAATTTCTGCATATGTACAGTAATAAAACGGTTGTGATAAACTGAGACAAAAATGTTTAGAATTCTGAAGATTATTTAGCTATTTATGAAATGTGACATTTTATTTTTGAATATTTAATATGTGAGAGAAGGAAATTACTTGAATCTCTGCCTGTATTGAGTTTTATTTATTTCAATGCTATTATTACTTTTTTTTTTTTTTTTACAAGCAAGGGAAATTATTTGTCTAAAGAGTTTTGCACCTCTGAAAAAACCAAATATCTAATGACAATTAGGTTTCACAATTATCAAATAGAGGTGTGAAAATACAATCATTTTTCTGCATAGAAAGCAGATCACTATTTGTCATATATAAGGCAATAACTTTAAGGACAAAGCTACTGCACTTTTGATCTCTGTAACACGTTTATTCTTTTTCAAATTTTATAATGATGTATGAATGAGGAAGAACTTTCTGATTTGATGAAATTAGCTTTGCTTAATAAAGGAGCTACATGTAAGGACAAGAGTTGAGCTGGAACTCTAAAGCAGTGTTTGTGCTTTCATTGAACAATGAATTAACCAATATTGCACATGTATCAGTTTTGTAGTCTCAAGGATAGTTTCATGGTGATAGTTTCATGAGGTTCCTGTCTAATATAAATAGATATTGCTTGACCTTTCCTACTAATGATGCAGGAATATACAATGGATGGCACTATAAAACAGCCAGCATTTTAAAGCTACGCAGGGATCTCTGTTCATGTTTAACTGATGGGGTTTTTTCCTCTTCCTTTGACGATTATATATGGGAGTGGCTTAAAGTATGTCCTTCAAGATGCAGTAACATAAAATGAATGTAAATAAACTGACCAGAATGAAGACTGTGTGAATAACTAACTGTTTGCAGTTCAAAATCATCAGGACCTTAAAAAAACACGTCGGCTAAAACTCATGTTTGTCTAGGGTAAGGAGATGTCTCTCTTAACTGAAAATCTGGAATTGTTATTTGATTCAAAATGTTCCTGTTGACCTGGGAGAAAAAAAAGGTACTGAGTATTTCTAAAAGGAAAAGAAATGGAAGGGTAATCTGTTAATAGAAAGCAAAGCCACAAGCTATTTTACATAATAGCTCAATAATTAGATTCTCACTGGAAAACTTGTTGCATTTATTTTTATGTGTTATCTTTTCCTTGATCATTTGCTCAATCTTAAATAATGTGAAATGGCTCTAAAAGGACCCAAAAGACATTTTCCAGGAGGACAGAGACCATTGTTACAGTTTCTCTTTCAGTTAATGTTATATTTCTGATACCAAGAGGACAAACTGATTATGCAGTAAGAATGGAAACCCTTGCATGGCTTGCTGGCTTATCTTGAACCTCTTAGTCTTTGTGCCTTCAGAGGTCATTATACTTGAAGGGAAAACTTAATGCCAACACAATCAAGAAAGGAATTGAATACATATATCTCCTATTCTGAGTGAATAACCACAGTGCCATGAACAAAATTGGAATATTACCTCCTTCCTAGGAATTATTTTTACAATATTGACATATAACTTCCCTTTTCATCTAGGATATTTAGAAAATTCTGATTCAGTTTGGATATATATTTAGAATAGGAAAAATGTTGCTGTTTATAAGATGTATTATTTGCCAAATACAAATGTTTGGCTTTAGTTTAATCTGTTCCAGCTGAGATTACAATCAGGGTCTGCATTACAAAATTGTAACATTTTTAGCATAAATTTAGTTAATATTATTTTCTACCAGCTCAGTCATTCGTTTGTCAGTCTTCTATATGGAACTCACTGTTAGATGTGGAAATGTTGGGGGCATTTGTGGGTGTTTTTACCGCTGTTGTTTCTTTTTTTTTCCTGTAGGTTTTTTTTTTTTTGGTTGGTTGGTTGGTTTTTAAACAGGTTATGTGCTGTATCAATCTTTTAAGATTCTCTTCCTTTATTCATTCTGGTCTCAAAGTTAGAGACAGACTTCCCTGTTTTTGTATTTCTCGTATTTAATGAGATTAAAGTAATGACTTGAACATCTTTACTTCCTTTCTCCTACCATAGGACACGTGCACATTTTCCTTCTGCATCTTTTACTCTGTCTGTTACCAGGAGCTTGTCATTTAGTAATCTTCATATTCTGTATCACATAGTTGTCGTTGGAGCTCTGATCTGTATTTAGGATTTTACTTACTTTGTGATTCCTGCAACTCAGATGTTTTCATTGGTATAACCTTGGAAATATCATAATACCTTTTGAAAACAACCTTCATAATATTTTTGCTGCTGTACTTTGAATAATTTCTGAATTTAATCATAGAAGTTATACTGTCAAGGTAGCTTTGGATATGCCACACAGAATTATAGAGAGAAAGTAAATAAAATAAATGTTCCTTTATCATCGCTCTGGCAATATAGGCTTTTTTCTAAAGCATTACACTGTGGGAAAATAAATATACAAGCAAAACAATAGTGACAGAAATTCCTCCACATTTTCCATCCCTGTTATTTTTTAGAGACTGAAGTGCATATCACTGGAGATTTTTTACGCTATTTACAGATAGAAACCACATAAATATGTGAAGACTTTCTAGGTATTTAATCTCAGACTTTAAATTCTTCTCTGCAGAAAGTATTTAATTTAACAAGGAGATAACTAGTAACTCTGCCTTTCCTTTCATATAAAGAGTGATTCTGATGGAATCAAATGACTTCTAAATTGGCATTGCCTACAACCAGCCTAGACTTCTGCTTTCTGTAGGTAATGGCTTCTATGTGAACAAGGCAGGTATGTTTAATCCTTAGGCATTCCTTTGAAATCACATCAAAATGTTGAAATAGAAGTTTCTTAGAGCAGTATTGTGTTTGATTCAGATTGTTAATACTTCCTATAGACCCCAGTCTCCTAGATCACTAGCAACTGAAGCAAGTTATGGATTATTGCAATTAAGCTCTGGTGCCATTTTGATGTACACCCTATTTTTGTTTTTGATATTTGTTGATTAGCATGGATATATCAGTAATATCTCAGGTAAGTAAGTACTACTGAAAACAAGAAGGGAACTGTAATTCCCCAACAAACATCTTAACATTGGAGCTAAGTATATTTCAATGTATCTTTTTCTTTCTTTTAATAAATATGCATAAAAATGTTATCTATTTAAAATAAACGGTTTTGTTTGTATGCACCTATATCTATGAAATATATACAGCTATCAAAGTAAGAACATGAACAGTGAAACAGGGTTCAACAGAAAAAAAATTTGGGAACATTCTAGCCAACAGGAGTCCCACTAACACTGAAATGCTTTGTTTCTCCCCAATCCACTTTTACTACCTCCATCTTTTGGGGAGGAAGATACTGCTGTCATTCATTAGTTATTCAGATAGCTCCTAACTATCACTTTTGTACCAACTTATCATATCAATAATATGATCACGGACTTAGAGCATGATTACATGTTACGTCCTCTACCTTTTAAAATTGTGGTAAGTAAAATTCCACATGATTCAAAATCCACCACAGCTGCAAGTGTATCAGAACGTATCTAAGAAGGAAAGCAGCATAACCGTAGAGAAACACAAATTCTTTTCTTCATACTCCTCAGATGATATTTATTAAGCTTTTGGTGGCTTCTGATAGAATAGAGGCAAAACCCCCCCCACTGAGCTTTTATCCACACCATAGTAATTTAGCCAGTATCAAAAATATCAAAGTCTGCACAGTGTTAGTATGTTCTCTCTAATGCATAATAGCACTAATTTAAGAACGAGAAGTTACCTTAATACTTTGCTCTTTCTTTGATCCCCTAAAAGAAAGAGCTTTCCCACCATATACCCTACATGTACTCCCCACAAGATGTTATTTATTAATTTTATTAATTCAAAAATAGACTTGAAAAGAGATCGGTTTGGAAAAAATATTTCCTTATGATTAGATAAAGGAATAGCTTTTGTGGAAAAGCATATTCGACTGAAAAAATGTCTCTGACTCTATAGTTGTTTCTGTGTTGCTCTAGGCTCCCAAAGTCATCAGTGGAAATGGGTCTCTCTAGATGTGATTCAAAACAAGAGCCAACTTAAGCCATTCGGGATTGCTTTCTGGAGAAACCACTCTCACACACTGACTACAGATGGAGTTTAGGGAACAAAACACTCCAGGATAAGCAAGCCTTCCACAATATTCCCTAAGGCACTCTTGAAAATAGCACCTAATGACTGTAATGCAATTTATCTTTCTTTCTCATAGATACCTCAGGAATCTTTTGAAATGGTATTGCGACAGGTAATTCTTTAGTGAGCGTTTTCTGTGTCTTGCTTCATCATAATGGCCTCTACACCTACATTTATTTACTACTACTTCTGCTGGGTTTACTCTTTGCCCTTGTTCCAAAGAGATTTTTACAAAGTCTGGAGACTTCTGACACCTTTGACTGTTTTCTGAGCCGTGTTTCTATGCACCATCTGTCTTTCTAGCATCTTGATTGTGTAAGAATTTGCAATTTTTTTTCTTCTAGAATCTCTATAACTGCCCATTCAAAGACAATGCTCTTTGCAACTGGTGTTGTATGGAATTACAATTATAAATGACCTTTAATCATTAATATAATGTTTTCCTAATCCAATGAAGATCTTCAAACTCCATTCGGATGGCTGTTCTATATCTGGCACTGGTAACTGCACTTACGGAGTCCCTGAAAAAGATACTTTAGTAGAGTAGTGATAACAACAAGGACTGTCTCACACCATATTCACAGAGAAGGCCTGAGGCCTCTGCCTGTCTTAAGGCAATGCTGGCAATTTTTTTCGTCTATGGTTAGAAGTTTATTACTCTGTTGTCACATCTGAAACATTTTTTTTCCCTTCACTTGTAGTGCTCTGCCTGTATATTGTAGTAGTAGTGTGCTATGCCTGTATACTGATCTACACCCCTCTTAGGGGTGAGGATTTAGAAATCAGGGTCTGTAATGCACTTTTGTAAAAGTGCTTTTCTTTCATTCATTAGAACTAGCCAGGATTGATGGGTAGGTGGTATTTTTTAATTACTTTACTGTAAATAAAATCAGCTTTCTTTGCCTTGGACAGATTTCAGTTGCCCAGAAATGTTCCGTTTCTACTCATTCCCGAAGTCGTTTCCTGTTCTGAGTCAACAGTTTCCCAATGAACCTTCCTTAACTTATTGTCATACTCTGCCTTTGAGGATATGGACTGTAAAAATGCTTGGACAATCATGCTTAAGAACACAGTTGCTAGGGCTGTCATAAAAAATGTAAAATATGTTCTGCACTCTCTTTATGTTCCATTCTTCCCTCTGCTTTTCTGATACAAAATACGGATTAAAATGAAATATTTTTTCTGATTTTTTTTTTTTTTGCAATGGTTGCTTTTTATAGGGACACTCTCTTTTCGTCAGAAATAGCATAAAAAATAGAAGTTTTCAGCAGAAAAAAATGAACAACAAATATCAGTTTATTGATTTATCTGATCTATAGTTTTTGAGATATTTTGTCAAGTCACCTACTCATTGCAGGGCTCTTAGCTAGATATATCTCCAAAGTATGCTTTGACTAGAGATTTCTACAGTGCATCACAATGGCTCATGGACTGGGAAAGCATTCATTACAGGAGATATAAATTAACATTATGAGTACTGTGAAGAGATTGTATCTCCTAGGAGGTCAGAGTCATTGTATGTCATTGCATAGCTTCCATTGTGCCAAAATCTCCAGAGACTTTCTCTTTTCCTGATTTGCTCGGTACCTGGTGCATGTGAGGTTATTTTGGATGAGTTGAGAGAAACTATTTTGGGCAAATGTGTGCTGTTACCCTAATGTCTGCTAATTTCCAATCTAGCACTTTCTACTTTGCAACTGAAAAAGTTATTGATCCTTATTTCTAAAGATATACAAAATAGATGGGCATATCCATGAATATCAAAATGATTTGCAACACAGTCTGTTTCACAATTTATGCTGCTTTCATAAAGTCTTTCTGAGTAAGTTTAGCTCTTATGCTAGCAGATGTGTAGTGGCATAATTCATTATGAGTATAAAACCTGGAGTGTTTGGGCTTTTGCATCATTGACACTGGAAGTTGTATACACTCTTGGGTAGAATTTAAGAAAAAATTAACAAAGTTTTGTATTTCCTCCTATATGTCCAACATTATCCATTGTTAATTACATTCTTAGCTTTCAGCCATTGAAAACACGTAATTATGTATCTGTAGGTTTAGAAATGGAATTCTAAAACATAGGAAAATGTTTGCTTGACTAAGATAGGTGTCTTCCACAGGCACTGTACAGGTAGGTGTTTTGAGTCAAATATATCTGGTGGCTGTTATCTTCATAGAGGACTCAGGAGTGCTAAAAGAATAATCTAAAGTGGTGTCACTGAAAAACCCAGTTAGTAGTGATGGGTGTCTAAGTCTTTCTAATGCAGTGCCAACAAAACTGAGAATTCCCTGTTAATGGGGAAAATGAAAAATGCAAGTGATTCATTCTTTTGACTGCATCCTTTTATACAGTCTCTCATAATTCATCTGTAGTTTTTTTTTTAAATAATTACTTAAGTGTTTCATATATTCATATATTCCTGTCAATGATTATATGAGGGGACTATTCCTGTCAATGTTCATGCTGTATTTTAGAGTCAGTTGTCTGCATGTACTAGGTAAACACACTAACATCGATATATATCATGATATATAGCTGGTTTTTGTCCAAATGAAAAGTTACTAATGTTCACTTACACACAGCTATATATGTGCAGAAACTTGAGATGCTCAGGCATCTCATGTTGGACCTCATGCCATATTCCTTTTTTTAGTAAACTGATTTCAGATGGTACCTCCAGTTTCCAAGTAGCTTGGTTTTGATAGATTCAATTAACAAATCTATAATAAACCCATCACAAAGCACAAATTTTTGAAAAAAATTGTTTATAATAACTTCGTATTGCAGAACAAACAGGTTTTAGAAAAGCATGAAGACCACCAGTGTTAGTGACATTAATACACAAAGGAAACACACCTCCTTTTTTAATCTTTTTGCCTTTGTACCATAGAATAGCTGTAACAAAATTAATTTAGACTGTAGATAAAGAATAGCTTCATATATGGTAGATCAAATCATTAGCTGGAGAAAATGTTAATCTTCTAATTGCTCCCTGTGGTAACGTGTCTGACCCAAAGCAGATGAACCTTGTAACAGAGTTAAATATTCCTTCCTTATAAAAAAATATACTTAACGATGTTAAGTAATTTTATCTGTTCTGCTAACTAATTTCAAAATTATTAAATGTGATAAACATTTCCAGAGATATAAGGAATCAGACTATCTCATTGGAATGTCCAGGGCTGAATGAGTAGCATTGATCTCCTTCACTGATGGGATCTGACTGAAGCACAAATGTAGGTGATCAGCCGACACCTTCTGAGGCTGAGATAAGAAAAGATTAATTCAGAAGAATGGTCTTGCCTTTGATGTGTCTTTGTTTTTCAAATGATTAAGTTAGACTCTGGTCCAAAATTTGCATTCTTTTAGGGTGAGATGGCTTTAATGAGTCTTGAAAAAATAGAAGATTCTGTCAGTCTCAGAAAGCTCTTCCCAAATTTGCTGACAGAACAGTCAGCAAAGTGAATTGAATGGCCCTGGGGAATGTTTTAGATGTTATCCAGTGTTTAGTGTAATCGATAAAATAATTGCGTTCGTGAGATAGCAGGAAACTTTCAAAACCTGCTTTTTCTTATGTTCTCATTTTTACAAATTCTTGAAGCAAAACAAAGCTTGAAATACTCTGCCAGTTACCTGAGCATACCTTTCCTTTCTTCTTCTGCTATCAGTGGAAAACTGTGCCAGGTAAAAGATGATGCACTGAACTCTGATAAACAGTCAGTTTTCTAAGCACTGTCTTGCATTTCCCAATAGTGTAAGTGACTAAAGGTTGCACCTGACACAAATAACCTAAATAGATTGTAGACATGAGCAGTAGCAGAGTGTGTTGCGTATATTGAAAAAGGAATCTCATTTTGTTCCAAGAGATTTATTTTTAGTGCATAATATATTTCAAATAGATACTTTTGATATGCAGTAACAAACAAGTTGCATAGGTATTATAGTATAATGTGCATATTTTATAAATGTCGAAAAATACTGCCTTTTTTATAGCGTATAGTATGTTAAACTAGTTTGAAATATGAGCAAAGTAGCTATTCGTTTGCTTGTTTAAAAGTTGGGTATATTCTCCATTGTGTGTCATGCATAGGTGGTGAAGTGTAAACTTACTTCGGAAAATTATTATTATTTTGAGTCATAAGTATAATTAAGTAGAGCTTGATTAAAAAATATATTTAAATTGTACTTAAACGTTGATCTTCACACTGCATACTAAAATGGTTTTATGACACTTGAAACACAAAATACCTTTCTAGTTTTGATGTTTGACAGAGAATGAGCCTTTCGTTTATGTGAAAGCAATATATTTTAGGGACTTGCATGAATTTATGAATCTCAACTCAGTTTCGCATACCCACGTTACGTTTCTGCTGAATCCTGACAGTTCAAAAAAAAGTTCAAATAAGAGGGCAAAATTGGTTGATTACCCAGATACTGTTCTATGGTGGCTTTAAGGAATAATTCTTCCTGTCGATTCTTACAGTCTCAAAGTGTGTTTTTTTAAGCTGTCATAAAATGACCTTAACCTGAAATTCAAGTTTACCGATGAAAAGTTAAGCTTTAACTCCCACAAATTAAGAGTTTGACCAAAAGGTTTAGGGGAATTTTGTGGAGTTCCTTATTAAGTAAGTAATTTGTTTACTTATTTATTTATTTTAAAACTGTGATGTGTTATCAAGCTGTAGAGGCATTATGAAAGTAAATTATGTTGTATAGCCTGTCACAGAGTACCTCGATCTGCTTACTGGAATTTCATTTCCTGGAAGATAAAGGAACAATCTATCATCAAAAGGAGAATAAACAATCTGTTATCAAAAAGAGAATAGACTAGATCTGAAGAACAGCTTGTGAGCCTAAAAGCTCATCTATGTCTTTCCCTGGTATCAGTTGATCTAAAAAACTACAATTGCTCTCTGCAAACCACTTTCATTTAATTCCAGGGGCAATGAGTACTTTAACAACAAATAGGAAAAGTTAATATGCAGTTTTAACATTTGAATTATCCAACTGATCATTTTGTAAATACATTTATTTGGTAAAAAATATGTTCTGAACAAAAATGTACATGTACACGTGTACACATGCAACAGTACTGTTTAATTCCCCAGTGAAGATGTCTGGAAGAGACCCTGCTTGGAAATTTTCCATCAGAGGGACTGCAGAGTTTGGAATCAGAACCAGTCGTTTTCCAGTCAGCTCCAGGTTTTGCGCATGAAAATCCATATTGCTAGCAATGGACACAGTGGCTCCTCTAATATGAGAAGGCCACTGGAACCTCAGCTGGGGTAGACTCCAAATGTCTGATTCTCTTTTGTGAAAATTAGTTGACAGGAATCATTTAAAACCACTCCCTTCACACACTTACTCTCCATCTCTTTCCCAGTACAATGACAGCATGATTTTGACAGCCTGTTAGACTTCACAGCACTTGAAAACTAACTCTGCTGAACAGTTGACATTGGGTTACTGAGAGATGGAAACAGAGCAGAAGTCAATGAAGATTATACAGTTTGATTGCTTGGTAAATGAAGATCTATGAGAACTGAAAATAATATAATTTTTATTGGCAGGCTGATGTTACTTAAAAAGGTGACATGAACAGTGTGAAAAAAACATGGAAAACGATCTGTTATCAAGAACAAGACTAGAGCATGAACAATTCCACGGATTTAATTAGAATGGCCTGGTAAAATATAGATTGTTAATATTATCTTGTATTTTATGTGTCATTTCCTTTCTTCGCAGAATGCGAGGGCTGCTAGATCTGTTTAACACACAACTTGTTCTTGCAGTCATTTTAGTAAATACTGATATATTTGGTTTTCCCCATATTCAGAAGTATTCACAGTTGCACTATTCTAAATGAAGAGAACAGTCATACTAGAAGAAAAACGTATAATGGACGTAATTGCAATCTGAGAATTTCCTGGGAGAGAGAAGAAGCTGGTGACCAGACATTAAAGTGCTTTTTATTTTGTGAAATTACGCAGAAATTTTATGTCATGAACATTCATTACATAAGAATCAGTTTGATATTAAGTGTTTTATTATTATATAAGGGGATATACATATTTAGTGGGCCATAATAAAGACATACTCCCAAGTCACCTTTCTAATATTATCCATGAACAAACATTAGAAAAATAAACATTTATTTCTTCTCAGAGTAAGTTCTCACCTTCAAACTGTAAGTATTTACACTCAGAAGAGATAAATTGGTATTCACATGTACGGAATGAAACTCAGAATTATTTTTTTTTATGTTAGCAGAGGTTGATGATGATGTTGATGGGCTTAGAAAAAAGGAAGCTTGCTTGGTTAGGCTGCTTAAGGGAGAAAGTGTGTACATCTGCACATCGCTATGTGACAGACATTTCTGCAAGTCTCTCCTTGTGGGCATAATGTAGTGTTTTGTCTTCAGTCCTACCTGGCTTTCCCCTTGAAATAAATTTTAGTTTTACCGCTTAAAGTGAATTCATTTGCTTTTGTGAGTTACTATAGGGTGTGAGTTTTTAAAGCTGAATTAATAACATATATTAAGAAGTGACAGAATTCATAAAATAAATGAATATCATGCTATCATGCATAATATTAGTATCATACTTCATTTCAAAGAGAGAGATAGCTATTTTTGAAAAAAATAAAATCCTGCTAATATCTCTGCTTTTTGAAGATATAAACTACTATATGTGTAACAACTATTATTATTGCTATTCATATACACAGTAATGGAAACTTCTTAAGGTATATCTTGTAAATACTGAATATCCTAAAGCAGATTGAAAAATAGTACAAAGTCTATTATTAGAGACATCCCAAAGCACTATCCTTATAGCTTGCTTGGCCTCATACTGTGCTTCTAAAAACATATTTTAAATACTGTGTAACCTAAACATGACATTAGTTGAAATTCAGCTCTCATAGTCCAGTTTGTTAAAGCTCAAAGGTAGGCAAATGTTGATTTTCTATCGAAGATAGTCCTTCTGAAATTACACAAGTCTTGATTCAGTATTTATGTATTTACCTACCTTGAAATGTGCTTAAATCTTTATTTGCTTAATTAAAATGACTCCTCTTTTTTTTTTTCATAAAAAGAAACCAACTAGGAGATTTCTAATGAGTAATAGATATGGAATCTTTTATCCTTAGATTATTTGTTCAGATACATCTTGACTGATAATGACTGAATGTTGTTAAAATGTGATGGCAACTAAGTGAATTGGTCTCATTGCAGCTGTCAAGGATTATGTTCATATCACAAAAAATTATTCTCCATGGCCATTTAAACAGGAGGGTCTGGTAGCTAAACACCTCTTTAGTTTGTTGAGTATATAAAGTCAGATTTCTGTATCTTAATCACGCTAATCTCTAGCTTTTGGGATTTTTTTCACTTTGAGATACTATGTGATGCAGGCCAACCATTAACTTTCACTCATCAAAATTGTTAATTTTTACTGTTGCCAACTGTGCCTTTACTTCTGTAGGAGGACAAGCAGTGCAAAGGGGCTACTGGCCATATCTCTGAAGGGCATTGATGAGTCCTGGTCAAACAACTTGTTCAGTACTGCCCAGCTTCCATTTTTACTTATTATCTGATTATATGAATAAATAGCATGATGTATGCTGAGGTGCTGGTATGATTTCTCAAAAAAATTGCAAGTCTGATGGAAGGGTGTCTCTGTTTAAGGCTCAGGGGAAGCCCCACAGAGCAGGATTCCAATTGGCCCTCTCTCCCCCTCCCCCTTCCCTCCCAAGGGAGGATACAAAGGGGAATGAGGAAGGAAGTGCCTCGCACAAAATTGGAAGTCAAGACTATGAACAAAATTTAATAAGTAACAGAGATAAACAGGGAAAAGGAAATATGAAGGACAGAAGGATATACAAGCAGATACAAAACCAGCTCTCGAATGGTGATGGATTGTGCAGAGCTCGTGGAGCCAGGCCCAGCTGCGCTGAGATGTGGTCCCAGCAGCAGCACAGCCCGAATGAGAAAGAAAGGAGAACCAAGTCTAAACTTCCTGTCCTTTTTATAGAGTGTCGCAGGGAAGGGGAGGGAATACCAACTGCCCTCTGACTCCTCAGGGTCCTAGAGTTACCAGTATCAGTCCCCACTCAATTTGTTAACTCTTAAACCACAACAAAGGGTAGATTTAAATGCAAGGAGAGCTGTTTCTTAGGAAATCTTTCAGTAGAGAAGGACCTACAGAAATACAGACTGAGACCTAGAGAAATGTGTTGCCAGGTCTGCCTATACCTCTTTAAGTATTTGGAATATCCTATGTAATCTACATTGATTATCCTAGGGAAGAGAGATTTGCAGTAGTGTTCTAGAGTATAACTGCCAAAAATGTAATTTCCACTTTGCATAACAATATAATATTTTTAAACGTGATTTCATACTGAGGGAATATCTTCCTGCTTTTTCTTACCACATCTCAGACTCCTCTGGAACAGTTAAAGCCCTAGCATCTCTGAATGGAGAACTGTCAAAGTGGCTTGCTGCCTTTAAGTTGTAATCCTTGGAATATTTATGGCTCAAAACCAACTGAAAGTAACCAGTGTCAAACTATATCTGACTGACAGGATCTCACAGCAGTTCTACCTCCAGCATTTTACTTGTGGTGCTGGAAACTGAATTTCCTTTGTGATGTTATGATTTTAAAGATTCTAACATTCTTCAATAGAATAAAAGACAAGCAAACAAATTCTATCAATAAATTTCTAAAACACATGGACTGCATTTTCCTTTTCAGTTTAATGCAATTACTGAGAAACAATGGTTTGATTAATGAATACAATATGCTTTATTTAGAACTTAAGATGGGTGCTTCTATACATACCGTCAGATGAGGGTCCTTTTATAGGTCTCAAATCTTTGTTAATAGCTAACCAAAGTATTCATGGGATCATAGTAGACAGAGATGTGGATTGGACACATGGCTTGAGATGAGTGCCAGAAGACATTTATACTGATTCAGATATCCATCCTTAAGATAAATTTTGGTAAAAACATAATACACTGTAGGGTTTTATAGAAAAAAATCAAATGCTGTTTTTTATCTGACAGTAAACTGGCAAGTGGTTCAAAGAAGAGAGCTTAGATACACTGAGTGTATTTTGCTGCGAAAGTTGTGTAGCTTTCAAAGGTAATATTACAGACTACTGTAATACTCTAGCCAAAAGGCAACAAAGATACTTCAGAGGACAGGGCATTTTTTTTTGCCAGTGGTAAATGAAAGAAGAGAGTTTTGAGAAGACAGTGTAAGTGCTGAGTCCCATAAAACCTTGGCATTGCACACCATGTCCACAATGACTATACTTATATTGAGATCTGCAAACTGTTCTGCTCCCTGTCCGATCTTTCAACATCACCTTCATCATTTTGATTTGCAAGCCAAATTTGATTACTTCTCTTTTTTTTTTTTTTCTGTACTCTTTCTACCTTGTAAAAGAGAAGTAAAGAATGAGAATCAATGGTTATTCTAATTGAAAACCCCAGAACTTGTCAAAAGTAATATCCAGCTCTGTCTTTATGATATGTGATGAGTTTATGAGCTTGTGGCTATGATGAAAATTGTGAGAACAGAAAATAGCAAGACATGAAACTGATCTCTTCATTCAGAGCAGTGTAGGTTTGAGGCATTCCTCAGAAAAGGCAGCTTGAGTTTCTCTGTGTAGTGAGTGTTACTTAGATAGTTTAGATACTTAGATAGCCATGGGATGGCATGCAGCAAGATGGGAGAGTTTCCGCTCTTCAGTAGCAAACGTAATAGTCAGCAGAACGAGTTCTCTGTTGTATTCATTGCTCCTGGAAACCACATTCTTAGAACACTGACATCCTTCACCTTAGCACTTGCGTCATTAATTCCAACTGTTACATTGGAGATGGTATAAGAGGTAATATCTGTCCTTGCAGATTTAACAGCTGAGTAAAGAACTACATATATATGGGCTAATGATGTGTTGAGACTACTGCTTACTGACAGCAAACATTATGTCCTTCGGTTAGGTGTAGTTCACAGGTCTTTGTGTCTATAGCCACATCTCAATTATCAGTGCTCTGTAATCTGACCAATGGTCTGTTACCCCTGTATTTTAGCAGTCAACACTGTGATATTTAATTAAAGTTAGCCATTTGTGTGAAATGATTACTCTGTTCATTATCTTGACAATTTCATTACTATATCAGGTAAAATAAAACATTTATAGCAAGGGGAAAATATATGAGGTATTGTAAGGTTCAAAGAAGTTCATCACGGCAGTTGGCTGAGGCTGTTATCATTAACATCAATGGAACAGGTCACAGTTCCTGGTATGCCACATGCCAGCTATCTCCTTTTAAATGAATTATATATGTATTCATTAAAATTCCCCAAGTACTCTGAGAATAGGAAAATTACAAGCATATGTACCCTGCTTATGCATTCACAGTTGTCATGATATGCATGTGCAGTCGAGGTTAGAAGGATTTAACTATGAAAGGCTTTGCATGCATTATAATGCTTCTCGGAGCTCTGTGGAATGTTCAACATTCCATATACAAAAGTTGTCTGTGTGACTTCGACCTCATGCTAGCTGAGAATTCAAGAATCCAAATTTACTCTTATTTTTTGAAACTATACTTCTACGTACTTCTCATGAAGCCCAGAGAGAGAAGTGGATGCTCTGAGGAATGGCCAAAACTTTTGTTCTTGTTTGGATCTGGGAGCTTGGGTGCTAGGACACACAAGAAGGGAGGACAGCAGAGGAGGACTAAACCCATAGATGACCATCTTGATGGAAATTTATCTATATGCCATTGTGTGCAACTCACCAAATGAAGTTATTATCAGGCCTCTTTGGACAGGAATGATTACTATTATTCTGATGCTCAGACGTCAACAGCATCTTAGCTTTCAAAGACACTAACAGGTGTTGAGTAGAAGGGAACACTGGCACATGGCCTCTCTGTCACCTTTGAATCCCTTCAGGCTGTTTCTGATATGCACACTGGTCAGATACCCAATTTTATGATACCTAGACTGTTGACAATAGGTCACGCATTGGAATTCAGTTGTCATTTTCCCTAATGATGAGCGAAAAGAAAAAGGACAGGAGCTGGGGATAGAAGGGAAAGCATGTGCAGAGAGTGGGCTGTTCTTTCCATTGAAAATTTCAACCTTAATTTTCTAGAGGACACACTAATAGTTTCCTTAGTATTGGATGCTGTTTTTCTTTGCAATTATCACTAAACCAGCAGAGCATAGATTTATTTTTTTCCCCATAAGGAGCAGCTTCAAAATGATTCAGTGAGCAAATTTCTCAGGAATGGTGTTTAGTGATTAGGGCATTAGGAAGATGTACACCTGTATTCCAGCTCATATTTCGAAGAGATTCCATCATCTTCACACTGAGTTAGTTTAATCTCCAACCCTTGCGCTACAAGGTCTGGCTATAGCTTTGTTGTTTTGGGAATTCAAGCATCTCAGCATTCTGACTTCCTGGGTAAGTGTTGTAGTTGCTTGTTGGTTGCATAAAAGATAGAAATTTAATAGCATCCATCAATCTTGCAATAAAGTCTTTTACTATCAGTGTTAATTAGACATGATCAGACCATGGCAGTTTTGAGCTTCTTACAGCTCTGTGTTTCTGGATCCAGACTGTGAATCAAAATATAGAAAACTGGTATCTGCGTGTTCACACTGAGTCATTGTCTGCAAGAAATGATTTTGTTAGCTCTAGGGAATTCTACAGACTGCATACAGAGGAGCTTGCCCCACTACCTACACAGTTTGATGATGTTCCAATAGACTTTCTGGATTACAGGATTTTAGTCTTTTTCTAACTGAAGTGACAAATTCCCAACTAAAGCAAAATTTGAGAAGTGTGGAGCATAGTCTAGTTGAAGAAACCATGTGCTATAAAGATTCTTCTATGCAGTTTTGGCATAAAAGCTGCAAGACAGAAGTGGGAACTGCAGAAAACCCAATTTTTGATGCTACTTTCCATGCACTTGAGTCCCCTGTGATAGCCTTCTTCACAAGTCCCTTTAAAAGTCATTTATGTCTTAGTACACCTAAGGACTTGACAACTGTGATGCTGTGCCTGTGTACTTCTGATTTCGATTGTAATTATTTCACTATTGTGTTACATACACTGCCCATGGGATATTGCTTATATTTCAATTCACTTTCCTATATACAGATACTGACTGACACTTGAAATTCCCTGTGCCTTTGCCAATTTGTTTGCAATGGCCAGTGCAAGGAGCCATGTATCTCCAGTAGGTCTCTTGGTTCTGCCAT
Organism: Baryphthengus martii; assembly: GCA_013396935.1. Taxonomy (NCBI): domain Eukaryota; kingdom Metazoa; phylum Chordata; class Aves; order Coraciiformes; family Momotidae; genus Baryphthengus; species Baryphthengus martii. The sequence continues at coordinate 78,720 of VWZK01020214.1, forward strand.
CCTTTCACAGATATTTTAGGTACCCTGCTCCCTCACAAATGTAAGTGCGTGCCTATGTTTAGGAATTCGAATTAAGGCCTCTCTGACTAGAAGATCTCCTTATCAAAAGTCTAGTTTTTGTGATTGTATATGTATGCAGCCTAGGCCAATGGACTCCTGAACCCAGGCAGGGACATCCAGATGTTACTTTTGCTCAAATAACACTTAAGCCTGTATCAACAGAGTCATGAAAGTACAGGCAAATCTGACTAGAGTTAAGAATTAATATATGTTTTCTTTGTAAGAATCTATGCATTACAAGCATCTAAGGTCTCATCATAAACAATAGAAGATACAGTGAACTGACCACCCTTAAACTGTCTGAAAAATCTGCATAGGTCTGGCAAACATGAAACAAGACCTATGATAGTCTCAAGCTCTTGTATAGCAGCTGAACATAAGTGGGATAGGATAATCATCACAGATGGCTCTAGAAATCGATGATTTGACTACTGAACAGAGTCATAAGTGTCTTGATTTCAGAATAATATCACCTTCTGATCCTGTCCTTAGGCTTCCATATGTTTCTACATTATTAGAGGACAGGATTACTTTATAAAAGAACAGCTGATAACTTAAACTTGTATTTCTTGCCTTGAACTATACTCATATTTTGCCTTTCTTAACTGTTTATGTTGAGGCTTGTTCTTCTGTTTGTATCTCAATTCCTAAGTTTGAAAGAAATATTTGTGTATTAAGGAAGAGTGGTAGACAATCTCATTTATTTTTTGGATCAGGAGAAAGTTCTGGATAATTTTTTTTTTCACTGAGTTTACTGGGTAAGGTCTATGTGACAGGATTTTCAGTATTCTTGCCTCTTTCATAAACAATAGTAACAGTTCAGCATTGTATAAAAATCTATAAGAAAGAAAAAACGTAGAAAACAGAAAAGCCCAACGGTGGAACCTCCTCCCAAACAGTTTATTCTCTCTGCTTTGTTTGCACTGGTGATGGCACGGGCAAAATGCACAAGGTGTGATCTGATGTTACCCACTACAGTTTGTAGAAAACTTCACTGGAAGCCTGTACAATACAGATACAGGACAGATCACAAAAAAACCCCAAGACTCAATAATAAAAAAATACTTTTTTTAGCAGAGAGAAGCTTTTGCCAATGATGCCAGGAATGCCGTTTGGCTATAGAAATCTTGTAAAATAATAATAACTCCACAAATAGGTTTCCACAAGGAACACATGTCACTGAGATTATGTCAAGATGAAAATAAACAATTCATGAGGGAAAATTGTTTGCCAGAGGAAAATTAGAATGTGAAGCTCTCTATTCCATGTCTGTGTAATAGAGACTCATAATTTGTAATGATCAGAAGGAAAATATTATAATGGCTTAACAACATTACAGAAATGTAAATGGGAAAGAAACCAAAAAACAACCCACTCCCAAAAATGCAAATAAAATGACAAGGCAGCAAAGAAAAACAAACTGAAATGAAAACAAATGTGAGTAGTCTTAGAAGCCTCTAAACATAATTTACAGCTTAGAAAGAGACAAAAAGAAAAGAAATATCATAAATCTGGTTACTAGGAAATTATATATTGGTTATTTAGCATTCTTATTTTCCTATAACTAAAACACAGGGAGAATAGTAAATACATAAACATATATTAAAACCCAATAAAACCTCCTCTTCAATTCTCCAATCTGAAGTAGTTTTCAGAGAAAAAAACCCTTTAATGATAAATAATATGATTTTTGTAGGGAAAGAGGTGATGAGAAGGAAAAACTACAAGAAAAAAAGAAAGGAAACACACAGAGCTTAATCCTTACATTCCTTTTCTCATGTCTAGATTGTACTTACTTTCTGAGGACATGCATGGAATACTGAAAGAAGTTGCTATCACTTTGAATTGCATCTGTAGGAACCAGGAATAATTACATTTCTCAAGCCTTTCTGAACACTGAATCTACAGTCTTCCTCCCAAAACAAACTCTTGAAGAGGTAAGTACAAGTGGGGAAGAATCAGTACCAGAATTCTACCCGAACACAATGCAGCTAAAGACTTCCACATTTTTCAATGCATGGCTGTATTTTGTGACAGTATTTTCGCACCTCTGCACTGAAGTTGGCTAAAGGTGAGCTGTTGCTCTCTTCCCCATGATTGCCCTACTGCCTAGCCCGAGGCTGGAAGAAGTTAGGATGTTTCATGATTATGGATTATATCTTTAACTCTTTCATAAAGACAGAAACCAGTAGGTCTGTGGAATGCTATTGCTAATTATATTAAAGTACTGAAGGGCAGAAACTACCAGGTCAGTGAAAAAGACTGTGATGTTGTTAAAGGAAAGAATTCTGGATATCAGCTTTTAGATTTACTGAACACAATTGCTACATATACCTGATCCCACCATCACAAAGCAGGTTTTGAAATTGTTGTAGTTTGTTTGTTGTAGTATATTTAGTTTGTAAATATTATGGACATAATGGGAAATAGGTTCCATCATAAAGCTATCGAATCTAATTTGTCAGGCTGGTATTTTTTACACTCCTTAATGAAGTCTACCCAGTAGTTACTCACTGACCTTCATTTTTACAAAGCTTTTGTCATCCTGGAGAAAACATTATGCTTCTGGAGGTCTGTGTAGCATTTTTGAGACTGTTTAGAAGGTGAAACATGCAATTAATGTACTTCTTTGATATCTTAGTGTGATAAGATGTTAACAATTAAAGGCTATCAGAAACTACCTTGTCATGTTAAGTGACTTGTGCAAGGTTCTGTGTAGTTGAAGACTCTGGGCGAAAATATTTATTTTTTTTTGCATGTAGGCTGAAGGTCTTGAATTATATATGCATGTATGCAACACAAAGCAGATGAGCAGCATCTCTTCAAGAAGAACAGATCTCTGAAGTAGAAATATTTTGTTTTTTCTTACCGCTTTTTAAAATGTAATATATAAATAATGAGCAAAATAAGAGAATCCTAGAACTTCCCAGCTGTTAAGAGGCACTGTCTTTTGATGTCTCTTGAGAGTGGTGCATGCTGTAGAAATGGTGAATTTGCTGGCAAAAAGATCAGTGAGTATATACTGACATGTTATTGCTACATAGATATCCAATATGCCTTAATGAGTTCCCTGCAAGTTTTGTCTGCTACATTTTTGAAATTCAGACAGTTTCCATCATAGGAGCTTTAATTGCTTTTAAAGTTTCTAAATGGCATTCTGTATCTCAGTGGGTTTTTTTGAGTGAGGATTGTGGGTACTTGACTCAGATGGAATTGGAACATTGGTGTACAAGCTACCTTCTAGGAAAAGTTAGTCATGAATTGTATGCTTTATATGGCACCTAAAGTGGGGTTTTATAAGCTGTGTACCATATTTGTTAAATGAAAAGACAAAATGTGATGGTAACTAAGGTTACAGAGATGCACCATACACACTTTGAATCACAACAAATTTCATGTCGGAAATTGCACAGAATAATTAGCAAAATAGAAAAGAAGCAAGGAGAAATCTGCTGACACATTCACAAGCCTTTATCAAAACCAGCTTACATATTTAGAAACTGTAAGTGGTCAAAGCTTGTCCTTATGTTTCAGGTAAAAGCAGATACTACTCTCATCTCCGGCTGCACCATGCTGGGGCATTTTTATAAAGCACTTCCACAACAGTGGATTACACATCTGCACTGATTTCAATTTTGTCACTCCATGTATCAGATAAAACCCAACTGAGCTTATAAAAGCTGACAGGATTGTAACCTGAGTGATATATTACTCTTAGAAAGATAGATAAATTATCACATCTGATAAAGACTACATCTTTGCATAGAAGTAGTTCAAAGGAGCAAGGAAGAAACATGACTCCATTAAGTGAATGTTGAAAGGAAGTTCCTTCTCCTCTTCCTGCATAAGACAGAAAGAGGAATGTACATGTAAGCTGGTAGACAGGGAGATGCATAGGTGCTTGCAAATGGGATTTACAGAAGCTGGCCTTCTGAGGCATCCTGTAGGCAAAGGAAAGATGGAGAAGCACGAGTCTGAAACTTTTAATCTAAGTAAGGATTTGCAGAGATTTGCCTATGTGAAACTGGGGTTCAGATTTGGGATCTGTTATGAAAATAAATAATATTGGGTGTTTTATTTAGTTTTGTTTTCATTTTGTGTATGGAAGATCTCTTGGAGTGGAATTCATGTACTTCCATGGACATTCAGGCTAGGTGATCTCCTTGGCCTTCCTCCACTCTCCCAAAGTGAGCCATAGGGGATGGTTTCCTCTGGATTTTACCATTGTCCACTAAGGATGATGAACTGGGCCTATTCACAGACCCATAGCCCAGCACAGCCTTGGCCCATCCCAAGGGAAGTGCTCAATGCCTGGGGCTGTGAAGATGCAAACCTTCATCTACCAACATATACAAGCCTGTTAAGCACCATACCTAACATATCCAAGAGTGAGAGGACAAGAGAGGCAAGATTCTGTATTATGGTTAGCTTTTAGATTCATAAACTACATGTAAACTGTGATGCAGGTGTCAGTGAAAATTTCCATCTGGAGATGGAAGCTTGAGCAGCTTAGAAATCTTTTTTTTTTTTTTTTTTTTTTTTTTTATGATGGAAAATGAGCTAATTAGGACTTGTATCTTCTTAAAATGCTTGCTGCATGTGCAGTCTTCAAAGAGACAGAATAAGAAGAGCTATTTCACACATTACCCAAAGAAAGGTCCAGCAGGACCTTAACTTTAACTGTGTTTTCTAACGAAAAATCCTCTGCTTTATTTTTACTGTTCATACCAATGTATGCATCTAAAGATATTGCTAGCACTGAAATGAATACACCTATGATAAATATATACTGAACAGCTGATATAAGAATGCCCACTTTAGACGATGGTCTGCTAACTAAAGCAAGTCCTTGAACTACTTCTCCAGTCTTAGAAAGATCATAGAGAAAAAGTGAAGATACAGATTTTTTTTCCTCCCTGAATTTATTTACACTGGATAGAAGTTAAAATACTCTATATTGCTTTGTCGGTAAATGGCTTCAGTCTCTTTCCTCCCAATTTCAACTGCATAACTAAAATACTTTTGTTAGCAAGATTCTTGCCTTTGACTCACCTTATAATAAGAGAGGAAAAATAAATTTAAGAGTAGCAGGAATGCAAACCACTCATGATATGAATCATCTGAGGGAAATGTCCATTTCTAACTCTTTCTAAATCAAGTATCTAAGGTGATTGAAATAATTTAGTTACCTCAGTTGAATGTTAATGCAACCAGTACTACTTCCAATCAGCTGTCTTACTTACCTCTTAATCATATCAAAATGTGTTGTTCCATGAGTGACATAAGTGGTAACTAACACAGTGGAAGGAAAAAAAAGTAATTTAAAAATAATTTTGTAGCTGATTACCAAAATAGAATGAAAAGAGAAAAGTAACTGAAGTGGAAATTAATGAGAAAAACATTTCTGATCTAAGTGAAATAATAAAACTTAAGTTAAAAAAATGTTCCAGGACCACATTTTCATGAGTAGTATAAAAAAGACTATAAGATGAAAAAATAATTTAATGAATCTGATTAAAACATTCAGGGGAATAATACACTTTGCAATGCATTAAAGTTTTGCTTCTTGAAACAATTTCTGAATAATTTTATGAATTGGTTATTTTAGTTTACCTTTATAATAGAATTTAAAGAGAGAGAAAAAAAGCAAGCAATACACGGTATATTGTAAATAATCTTTGGAATGAAAGGGAGTCTTTTTTGATGGAAAAATAAAATGGATTAATTTTTTACCAGCAATCCTTTACTGGAAGTGAAAATAGGGCTGAAGAATATTGTTGAAGTTTCACTTTGGTGGAAATTTTCCATATCCACAAAAGTCTAGACATATACACTATTTTTCTGCATTACTATAATTTCTTATTTTTTAATGAATTCAGATCTGGGTTCAAGGTGGTGGAAATTTAGAATTTTTTTTTTTTTAAGGATTCACATAAATTCCTGGGTTTAGAATTAAAAAATGGTTGGTTTAATACCTTGTAACTGTAGAATTTAAGTAATATGTCATCCACTGGTGGTCAGATTGCATCTTTTCCATTATCAATCATTTAGGATTATCTTATTTGTCCACTGCAGTGAGTCATAGCTGTGCTAGGGCAACTGTTGATAAACACCTTTTAGTGATTGACCTTTCTAAAGCTTTTCTCTGTAAGCAAGTGTTAGAAATATATGCTCTTTATTTTTGCAGTTTTGAAGACATTCATTTATAAAAGATTTGAAAAGATAAAATAGTTGGTTTGTTGTTTTTTGTTTTTTTTTAATTTTCCAAGCAATTTAACCAGGCAGCTACAGCACTATTATTTTTAAAGGATTACTTTTGAATTGGACAACTCCAAGTTACATTTTAGCCTTTACTGCATTCATCTTGAACACGTACATGTGTAATCATTGCCTGTGTTTGTAAGTCATAACCTATTCCAGCAATAATAATTGATCTTAACTTTTACCTTCATAATGTGTTTATGTTTTAAATGTCAATGATGGGAACTGAAAATAATCATTTATTTACTCAATATAGTGACAATCTGTTTATTGGTGTGAAGACTGGCATGTTTCTATTGCTTAATTATAATCTTGCCTTCTGACTTAGGCTGTATTGTCCTTAGATATTTCAGCCACCCCTGATATACAGGAGACTAGACAACAGTAGGTTGGAATTTAAGCGAATAGGAATGATCAACGCATGTGTTAAGTCAACTGGCTGTTAATGCTATTACATTACTCCCACTACACCACAGACAAGACCAATCTACAAGCACGAGGAAAGAATCACAAAGTGAAAGTTAGATATACTTTTTACAAGCTGTTTGATAACAGTTTGAATACATCTGAAAATACCCCCCTCCTGCTGCAAGCCCCTGTTTTCTCATCACCTTTGGCCAGCTGAATGGCTGCAAAAGATGAATCTTTGTAATACCTGGAATCTATGGTCATGGTTTATTATGTTTTTGTAGATACCATGAAACCAAACATCTTTGACAGGATGCCAACAGTGATGGTTTAAGTCCACTAATAGGCACACGTGAGCTACCTTCCACATCTGGCAGCCAAAGCAAACCATGGCTTTACATAGAACAACTCAAAGCTGTGGGGACCAAGTCGTCAAGTGAAATGTTTCTTTAGAAATAAGGGGGTCTTTCTTTCTTATCCTTAAACGTTCCATCAATTTTTCATCCAAGTAGAAATTGAGATTCTGATAACACTATTCTCTTGAATATTTGAGCAACGCTCAAGATATTAATGCAATACTGGTACTCGTCCCAAATCTGGGTTCTTTACCCAGTGTGTAAAAACCAATCAACGTACAGGCTTGAGATATTTGTTTTATTCTAGTTCTGTGCAGAAAAGGGTGCTGAGTGATAGTTTGTAAAGTTAGCACACCTCTTCACAGGAGTTGTACGATTTTATACAGTTTACAACAAAAATCTACAATAAAGTAAATTATAAGAATAAAAGAGAAAATGGTAGTTCTTTTAAACAATGAAATAAAGCATCTTTTTAGAAAAGATTGGGTTTTGTACTGTGCAATTAAAGTTCATCTCATTAGCACTTAACTTTTATAACAATATTCTGTTACTTCAAACATGCCAAATGGTGTAGCACTGTTCCTTAAAAAAGCTATCTGATGGGGCAGGTGGAATATGTGTGTGGCGTGTTTTATCAGTATAGTCCCTTCAACTCCTAGACAGTGAAGAATTACTGTGTTTATTTGGACTCTGGAAACATACCTAAAGTCAGCAAACTGATACCTAGATCAAAATGAAATAGAATTCTGTTAAAATTACAGAGATTTAAGTGCACAATTGATGAAATCTTATTAAGAATGTGATAAATGAACTTTTTTTTTTGCTTTATTTTATAATATTCTACCTAAATTATTTAATGCCCAAATGAAAGATTATGTTTAAAGAGATTAGTATCCAGTGCCCTACTTGCCAAGGTGACATATGCCGTAATATCTAGTAAGTGATCTTTTTCCAGTGCACATATGTTGGGTACATATGGATACCAGTAACTTGCAAGGTGCCATTAAAAATATTTTTGTGGACTTTACCCTACATATTTATAAATGCTGATAACTTTAAAACTAAAAAATACCTGCGGTATAAAGTGCCATAATAAACATAAAAATAATCATCGTAATAATCATAATACTTTTTCACACGTTTCCAAATCTCAATTTGATTTTCTTGTCTTAATCTTGTATGGCATTATGAAATTGCACTTTTTCATCATGTTTACACCTGTCATCCCTAATGCATTACCAGGTGTGAGATTTATGAGTGGAGCACATGAGACCTGCCACAGTTAATCACATTTGTAACCTTTCAGATACACTGCAGAATTTTTCTTGCTGTGAAACATGCTTTACCTTTTAATCTCTGCTGAGCATAGTTCTAATACAATATTGTAGTTATTTTCTTATGCATTTCGAGTTCAGTCATCAAATAATATCCTAATTATTCTTCTTCTTTTACATTTTTCTATCAAATAACTATTTGTATTTCAAGGAAATAGAGAAGTAGTCAGAGAGAGATAAGCATATATTAACCTTTTCTGGAATGAGAGATAGATGTAAACTGAGGTGAATGAAACGGTATGCTTGCTATCATGCATCATAATACTTATAGAAAATTCGTATCATATTATTTTTAGAATAAGAAATAATTAGTTCAGAAATTTAGTCTTAAAAATTTACAGCTTTGGATGAAATCTCAAAAGATCACTTGAGAATATTCTATAAATGACAGAGGCAAGTTAACTCAGTGGGATTGTACATACAAGTGAAGTTATTCTTGTGCTTGTATAAGTCATTGAATCTAGCAGAAAGCATGTATGATATTTGAAAATTCAGATTATATGTTTTTTAATTCTATAACTATACTAAATATTGCTGAGTGAATCGATATATCTATTTGTTGATTTCTTATATTGTACATTTAGGAATGTTGATCTAAATTCTATTATTAATCATTCTTGGGCATATTTGGAGTATATTTAGCAGTTTAAACAAAGCTTCTCCTTACTTATTTGCTGTAACAGGAAGAATTTAGTTAACAAAATGCAAACAGTGCAATTACTTCTATAGCCTAGTATCGCTAGCGTTGACATTACTACCAAAAAGCCAATCTTTTCATTGACCTCACAATGCAGGCTCTCATGACTTGCCTGGGCTTGTTTTGGTTCAAGATGATTTTAGCTTGTTTTATCTGTGATAGCTGTTGTCTAGCAGTCAGGTAACTGCTCCCTAAATTAATTTCAGCTTTTGTTTAGCTTTGTGCAGTTGTATGGTACACCACCTTCTGTAACTATTAATAGTCATTCTGAAGAGAATGAAAATATGGTTCAGAAGAAGAGAGGCACAGGATGGTACTGGTGGCCCTTCATAGTGAACACTAATCATGATATTCAATAACTGTTGAGTTATAACAGAGGAGCATCTGACAGGCAATGTGCTAACTGCAGTATGACCTGCTTAGAAGAATGGACACTACCAGGGATTATGAGCGTTTATTTCAGGTCAATGTGACAGGGACAAGTACTAGGTCCTGCACTTGGGTCATAACAACCTACAGGCTTACGGAAGAGTAGCTGGGAAGCTGTTCAGTGGAAAAGGACCTGGAGGTGTTGGTTGACAGCCAGCAATGTGCCCAGATGGCCAAAGCCAACAGCATCCTGGCTTGTATCAGAAATAGCGTGGCCAGAAGGAGTAAGGAAGTGATTGTCCACTTGTACTCTGCACTGGTGAGGCCACACCTTGAATACTGTGTTCAGTTTTGGGCCCCTCACTACAAGAAAGACACTGACGTGCTGGAATGCATCCAAAGAAGGACAACGAAGATGATGAAGGGTCTAGTGAAATAATCCTATGAGGAGCAGTTTAGGGAACTGAGGTTGTTTAGCCTGGAGAAAAGGAAGCTCAAGGAAGACCTTATCACTCTCTACAACTACCTGAAAGGAGGTTGCAGTGAGGTGGGGGTCATTCTGTTCTCCCAGGTAACAAGTGATAAGACAAGAGGAAGTGACATCTAGTTGTGCCAGTGGAGGTTTTGGTTGGAAAAAATGTCTTCCCTGAAAGGATTAAGCATTGGAACAGACTGCCCAGGGAAGTGGTGGACTCACCATCCCTGGAGGTATTTAAAAGATATGTAGACGAGGTGCTTAGGGACATGGTTTAGTGGTGACCTGCCAGTGCTGGGATAATGGCTGGACTTGATGATTTCAAAGGACTTTTCCAACCAAAATGATTCTATGGTTCTATGAAGCTCCAACTTAAGCCAGTTCCCACCAGCTGAGAACGCTCCATAATGACAATGAAACTATATGACATTTGCCTTAAGAACAGTGTTTAGAACAATGAAAATTAGCACACTGCAGAGCAGACGTCTACACCACCTCCGCAGGACGAGCATACACTGATTCATAGCAATGTAACTCATCAGGCCACCCCTTATCACAATTAATTTTCTTGATCTACACCACTATATTGTGACATATGTAATCCCTACCTTCCTCTGTATTGATGTCCTCCATGCATTAGGCTGGGGCACTGCTATGCACATAACTAATATGAGAGACTAAATTCCCTTGGTAATTCTGTGCTAAGTGCCCTTGTCTCCTTCCTTGGCTGGCAAAGAACTGACTGTTAAACATGCAGCTTCATAAATTGTTGAAATTAGTGCTAGAGATAACAAATAAAAAAAATAATGAACACAAATAGCACAAAATAGAAAAAAAGCCCCAAGTCTAATGTAGAACTGAGGCTGAATGAAGAAAGAACAAGGAAACAGACTGTTAGAAAATTAATAAAAATTACTCAGAATGGATTCACAACAAGGGAGAAAGAAATTCTCCCATTAACCCCATGCGTCTTCTGGCACAGGCCTCCAGTCTCTGACAGGTCCCACATAGAGATGGTGCCACTGACCCTGTGAACCAGCTGAGCACTGGGAGTGGGAACACACCACTACAGACAAGCAGTTGAGACTACAGAGTTTGCATGCAACATTTTGACTGTATCATTAATGAAGGCTATTTTTTTTCTTTTTCTGTAATAATTAGAATATTAGTCCAATTAATTTGGACTATAATTGTTGATATCATTGTAACTTGACTAATAAGTGTGTGCTGTTATTTTTTTAGATTATAAAACATGAATTAGACTAACATTAAATTTCTTAGCTCCAATATGAAATGTATTCCTTTTGGCTGATATCAACATTTGTTGAGTATAATACTTCAATGTCTTTTTTAATCTACAGAGTAATTCATTCCAATATAATACAAGTGATTCAATGTATAGCTAACCTTAATTTATACTTTAAAAATGTAAAGAGTATATATGTGAGTGCAAATGGATCCATCAAACTGCATACCCATATCAAAATTTTTGTTAAAAGTAGTTCACCTAACTTCTAGACAATTAGAATTATAATAGCTGATGAACTACCTAAGGCGATTTTAAAAGGTCATTCGTAAATTTAGCAACATAACAGATGAGGGGTTGGCTGAGGTCTGAAATGCTTAGCTTGCTTATTGTAGAGGAAAATATTTCTTTAGTGATTCCCTCCTTGATGATGTATTATGGCATTAGCAGTATTGTGGGTGGCACTTTGATGCTTTAGTATACTTACAATAAAATACTAAAAATTATTTGCATAGCAATAAGTTAGGTAAGAAAATGGAATGAATCTTCACTGCATCTTAAATATATGAAATAATTTAGATTAATCCTCTGTTTTCCATCAGTTTTTTCTTAAGACTCACTTCTGTTGTATTATCTATGAGGTGAGCTAAGACATTTTCACTTCTGATGAAATACTTAATTTTAATGCACGGTCAAAATAGACAAATATTTTTGAATTCAATATTCTTAAAAACGTGCCTGAAAACCATCATGATTTCAGCACTGTCTACTATAATATGAAACTGAATATTAGATCTATGTGCTATTTTTTTTTTTTTCACAGTGGTATCTGTCTCACATTTGGCAATGTAGCATAGATAAAGAGTAATGAAAAGTTAAGCAAACAATCAAAAACTATGTCTATTCTATGGATTTTCGCAAATTTAATTTTGGAAACTGAGTAACACAAAATAGCTTTAAAGTATTTGTTGTCTGTATCATATGTACATGAAGGACACTTTTGCTTGTGTAGCACAGGCCTGGAAAGTCTACACATAGAGACAATTAATTAATTTAGGAATAATTGAACATAAAGATATTAAATCTAAATGATAATTCTTGAAAACAAAAGTTGAGTGAATAGTTACTTTTGAAATATATCTGAAAGTGACAGTCTTGTGTCAGTCTTGAACCAAAACTTCAATTAGATGGCTTACTTTGTTGTAACAACATTCTAAATAGAACTGGTGTAACTCTAAATTGTTTATATATTGGGCAAAACCACTCAAGAATAGAGCCAAACGAAGTATACATTCAAAATCTTATTATTTCCAAAGAGCTTTAGATTTAAAATACCTAAAAAGATTTAAAATACCTAATAAGTGCTTAAGTTCAAAGTGATCACACAGAAAATACCATTTCAGTTGCCCTAAGGAATTTTTTTGTCACCATCCTTTCAAATTTATATTTTCTCATGGGCTAAGAACCAAGCCCTCTTGGTCTTAGGAAATGGTATTAAGAAGTGACTAAAGGAACTGTAACATTAGTTTCTTAGAAAAAGATCAGCTGAATAACTCAGAGTATAGATCTGTAAATACATGATAGTTTGTAGGTATGTTAAATACATTTCTGCACTGTTGTTACTGAAAAGGATTTGCATTTTTCATACATATTCTTATGTGGCACTTTGTTATACTATTGTGTATAATTTGAATGCGCTATCTGGTAACCTCAAGTATGAACTAAATTGACATTATTTATAGCATATTGATAAAATACGATATAAAACAGTAATCTTATTATTGTAAAGTTATCTTTACTGACCTATGTTCCCAACATTTGTCTTACACCATTGATCCAATGATACAAAACGTAAATATAGATGCAATCCTCTATTGCAATTTATAAGGAACCCATAAGTCCGTTAAATGCTTAACAGTTTTTTTATTATTAACATTCCCTATTTGCCTCAATTTCTGAGTAGTCCTGAAACTTGTCTCATTTCATCAAAGCTGAGAAGCTTCAGAGCTGTATTATGCATAAGTCCTATCAAGATTCACAAACTATGCATTCCTTCATCTAATTCCCCTGAGGGACCCCGTGCATCCGATCATACCTACCAGATGGCTTGGTCTTTACGAAATAAAGGAATGGCAACTGCTTTTAGTAAAAACACAGATGGGAAAAAATGAAAGCAGCATTTTTCCCTCTGCATAATAGCCTACAAGTTAGAATTCTTATACAAACCGGGTACAGTGCCCTTCACAGCCACTCTTCTCTCTTCTGTATCTTACCCATCAGGATATAGACTAATCTCTGAAGTAGCTATTCCACTCTGGAAAAGAATTAATATATCACTGCCAAGAAAAGAGGCAAAAATGAACATAACTGCAAAGTTAATGTAAAGCACTCACCTGGAATGCTGGAGAATTAATTCTTTTCTTGCTTGAAGAACTATCACTATTAAGTAGTTAGTCTGTGGAGCATATACCTCACTAGAAGTCATGCTTCATTGTGGTGACTCCAGGTATTTCATGGAGAGTTTGTTCACTCATTTCTTCACTCTTATTTCATGTATCTTTGATTCCTTTCTGAATTGCATCAACTGAGTGATGCTCTGTTACTTCTTATTAACATTCAGCATTACCTCCTTCTAGAGCAATCTGTAGGGAACTGTCTTGTCACATTAATATCCTAAGAATCTTTCCATTCTTAATTTACTATTGAAATAAATAGGAATTCAGGAGTTGAAATACAATTGAGACTCTAAATGGACTTGTTGGATTTGGAAACATGGACAAAGATTTGTAGGCATTGAAATACAAAGCTTGCAGCTGTAAATCTGTAAGTGAATTTACAGCACTCAGATGACCATTCAACACCTTGAAAAGTGGTGTTTATAAAGCTCAGTGGGTGGAATAGGCGGCCATGTTAGAAGAAAATGAGGAAGAGAGGAAGAAGTTCCAGATACCCAGTTAGGTACAAAAAAAAATCCCAGATTTTTTACTTTGAGAATTTATTTTCAAGTGTGGGCAATTGTTAGTATGAGGTTAAAAACCCACAGAAATTAGAACATCCAGTTGTCCCATACTTGTATCACAGGAGGATGAAAGCCCTCTCGCTTCTTACAACTTATTAAAGGAAATTAAGCTACATCATCCTGTCTTGCTGAATCTGAGTAAATCTTACATTCTTACTTCCAATTTATAGATGAGTGTAATATTTCAACACGTGAATAGGCTGCTAAGATCTATACTTAAAACCATAACACTATATCACTCTCCACCTTCTGTTGCATACTGAGTTTACCCAAACCAGCTGATTAGCTTCAGCCCCAATTATTTCCCATCTCAAAAAAAGCCAAATTTTCTAATGTAAACTGAAGATCTATTCCACACCTGTCTAATATATGCTGCCTCATTCTTCTCTGACTTTTGTCCTTGTGTGGCAGATGGGTCCTGACACTACCCCTGGTGCTTGATCTCGTATGAGGTAATCTGAGGTACTTGGTGAGAGAAGTTTCTACACTTTACTGTAGGATAACAGCAGGCATCTGGGCAATTCCTTGCAAGCTCTAAGGTCAACACAGGAAATCCCTTTAGCAAAGATTTTATATCTAGCTTGAAGTCCAGATGCATACAATCACCTCTCATTGCTTTTTTTTTTTTTTCCAATTTAAATGTGAATATTTCAGAAAGTTCATTCAATCCTGCATTAATCAAGCAGCATGTCTCAGTAAGTCTTGTAGGACTTGTGTGAGGGTGAGGTTACGATGATTATCAGTATTCCCTACACCTTATCTGCAAAGAAAGTCCTGATACACAGACGGTAGGAAAACAGCGACTTGAAGGCAACTACTGCTGATTTCCGTGGGAATTGCTCAGCCCCCTGCTGCTTCATTTCAATGGGAGACAGCAAGGGCTAACTGCATAAGATAATGAATGCTCTGTCAGCTTCCCAAATGGGTGACTTCTCCAAACAGAATCAAAACATTGCTTTGAGCTTCTGCAACTCTGTATTTCTCTCTGTTTTTCTCTTTTTTACATTTCTTTTAGTTTGCCAATATTTTCCCCTTATTTTTCTAATTAAATTGGCTGTGGTTCAAGAGAACAACATCCCAGTCCATATGTCACTGTGTTCATTGCAGGCGTATGTAGTAAAAATAAAGCAAACTCTTCTATGTTTTTTCAGTAGGCTGCTAGAGGACTGTGTTTATTAGTTATGTGATTCAAGTAAAATACCATTTTTGCTCTGTTTTAAAGCAAACTAAAACTCAGTCTCTTGAATACCTAATCAGCCTTCTTAAGCAAGTAAAATGTTTTCTATATAAAATTTCTGATTTTTTCCCTCTGTCTTTCACAAATGAGGCCACACACCTGAATCTCATTCAGACAGTCAATGAACTGTGAATAGATAAATGTCTGCTCCACTTCCATTCCTTGCCTCATTTCTGATTACATATATGCTACTTTTCCAATAGATACAAGTTATCTAACAGGAAATATACTACCAAAAGAGTTATATTTCTGCCATCACTGGGATGATCATACGACATCTTAAAACTGGAGTGAAGGGAACTGGCCTCAAATTTTCACAGTAAGTGAAGTAAGTCCCAACATTAAGCCAGGAGTGTTTCTATATTGCACTCTCAGTCTGAGGTAGTAACAAATCCCCATGGATTGGTAGGAGGCAAAACATGAAGATTTCACATATTTTCTACTGGTAACAGTTCAACACTGGACTTCAAATGCATTCAGATTAAGGGAATAGTTGTGTTTGGACATACTCAGATATTTCCTCGCATAGAGAGGCTACCTCCTGTAATTCTGTCACTTCATTTTCTAACAGAACTTGTCTTTATGTTTTTAAAATCTGATCTCACTTCATGTTTTTTAGATACATACTTCAGTAGCTTTTCTACATCTAGATTTCTAATAGTGATATCCAGACATATTTGCCTACAGATACTTCTTCATACAGATGAGCAAAAGACTACTCCCCAGATCTACTTTCTTTGGTTCACCTTTCCTACTCTCCTTATCTAAGAGCGTGGGAAAGGCCATACATACCTAAACTTACTGTCCTGGTCAGTAGTCTGTCTCTAGTCTCTAGACTAGAGTAACACTACAGTGTTACTTCCCCAGATATACCCGTCTGGATTCTTGCAATCAGAATCAGAGATTATTTACATATTTTTGACTTTAATAATCCTTGATGAACAAGCTTTCTATGAAATTATCAGCTTTCTTTTTAGAACTCAAAGACTTGGATTCCATATCATTCCATGGAACCGTTTTTGAAGTTTGTTTTTGGACAGCTTCCTGCTTCTGTTCTCTGTGTCTTTATTGAGAAGGGGAAAAAAAGGGAGCCTGAACTGTGCATAGCAGTCAGGATGTCAATTCACCATGGATTTAAGCAGGAGCATATTGACATTCTGTATTTTGTTCTCTACTTGTTTTTTAATAGGTCCTAACATCTTGCTTACCTTTTTTTTGACACCTATTGAAAGCCTAGCTGATGCTTCGTAGTGCCATCCACAGAGTCTTGAATAACTCCTTTGTGAATGGCAGCAGATGATTTAGAGATTCTAAAAGAATAGATGCAATTTATAGTTAGTAAGAATGTAAAAGCCTTATTTTGTCTGGCCATGAATGAAGGTATCACTGGTATTTTAGTTACAGATTACTATGTTTTATTTTATTTATTTTTATAATATTAATTAAATTGGAACTGTTATTCTCCTAATTTTACATTTTCCTATCACCTTGGCAGAGTTGCCTTTTGCTCACCTTTTTTCCAGAGAATCTTGGATGTAAACCTCTCCCTAAGAAATCTGATTGTTATTTTGCTATGTATGCTGTAAATAGCTCATTAAACTTTCAGATAATCTTATCTGTGGCCAAAATGGAAGCAAGTGGTGTAAATTAATTAATCATTACTATGCAGAACTTCTGAGGTACTTCACGTAATAATTGTTCATATGCTTTGCTCTTTTATGTGTTCTTAACCTTCAAATCTTTCTCTTTGTCCTTATATCTTGAAATGGAGTCTCTCTGCACTCTCAAGTCTCATTCCATACTTAACTCCCTGTATGAATACTTTTAGTGTTTTTGATCTACTGCACATAGACAAATTCTGGATATTCTACTTTTGTTTGAATATTCAGTGTAGAGATGAAATTAAAATTAATTGAAGAAAAATATGAGCCTGTATACAAAAACTGGACAGTCTCTAAAATGGAATGAAGAAACCAAATGGAAATTAGGTTATTTTCTTCTGTCTTCCTTTGTCATCTACATAATCCTGATCATGTGATAAGGTACAGTTCACATAACTCCTTTTATAATGATATTTTTTCTTTAAATAGTTGATATTTAGCCTATAGAAACTGCCAGAAGATACTATCAGGAGCAGGGATGTGTATTAATGACATGGTTGTGTAGCAACCTGGATACTTGATCTTGATTAAATATCACACTGCCTATAAGATGCATTTGTGGCACTGTTGAAATTAATGATTTTCTTATTAAACTCTAAAGGTGCAGGTTATAATACACCTTGTTTTCACATAGTCTCCCTACACAGGAATGGTTCCTTATAGACTATGCTTTAAGTGAAATATAATAATAATGTTCTCTGCCATAAACAGCCATGAGTTTCAGCAAGTTTAGATCCTCATAGAAATTTTCAACAGGCTTATCTGCGTTAGTTTCAAAATGCTTAATCTTTATTTCAAATTATTTTGAATCAATACATAATCATATCTATTATGAGGATGTGAAATTGATGGTAAATATAAGTAGAAATCTAAAGAGTCATTGCAGCAATAGTTCACCTAAGGGTTACTTGTCAGTAAAGAATTTTTTCTGGATCATTAATGCTTGGGGGGGTGTATGTGTCTGTTAGGATCTCAAGAATTTTTAGTTGCAAAACAGCACAGAATCTGAACAGCAATTAACAGAGCACAAACAGCATGGTTAATAGATCTAGACTCACAAAAGCAATCCTGTTCCTGAATAATACAACCCTTCAAAATAAAGTAAGATGATTTAAAATAAGCAATTATTGAATTTTTTTTTTGGCAAAAAAATCTACAAATGTGATGGTGAGTGATCCACCAGAGTCCTGGAGGAGCAGCAATGTTCAGACTCAAAATCTTTTTCCATTTTACCAGCTGTGATCACTTCCAAGGGACTGCTTCCTGCATTCAATAGCTCCAGACCTCTGTGGGATAGCAATATTCTCTCCTTCAGTATATCCCTGTTGTTTTGAGTATGAATGATCTGAAGGGACGGGAAGGCACACATCAGGCTCTAAGTAAATAGAACTAAGGAAGTGGAGCGGTTGATGTATCAGCAGGGGGCCTATTATATGCTGATTCTGACCTTCAGACAGAAACCTATTCCAGTATTACACATTTGTTTAACTCTTGCAAGCATTCAAAAGAACACTCATTTTTATCTGATCAGAAACATGAACTGCTTTGTTTTGGAAAGATGCTGTCCTTTCTGCTGGAAATGTATCTTTCCATTCTTGAGTACAAAAATCAAGGCAGCACTAAATATCAGGGGCAAAAGAGAAAAATCAAAATAGATTCAGATAAGAGGTAAGCTGTTACAAAGACAGCTGTAAAGTAATTCTTAAATTTAGGAGAGTTTATATAAGAAAGGGCCAGATCCTGGAAGGGATTGCTAGAGCATTCTCCAATAAATTTGAAGGCTAGTCCTTAAGAAATCAATCATATACATATGCACATATATGCATAGGCCTACACACACGTGCCTTTTTCACTATAATATGCATGCTTTCAATCAAGAAAGTAGAACAAAAAGGGATCTTTTTTATCAACGCTTCAGGCTGAGTATGTTTTGATCTTGCTACAGTTCAGTGAAAGACAGAGGCATTCTTCTGTCTGTTTTGACTCAATTTGAGTGTTATCTTTATGAATGCCATTTTTGGCACTGTGTGAGCAAGCTTCTTTTCAATTAATGCTCCCTTTTTGGCAAGTCATTCCTGGTCACAAAGGCAAGTCACCTTACAGTATGGAATATGTGCACCTTACATTATGAAGTACCAGTGCAGCTTGGCATTATTCACCATACCAGGAAAAAAACAAACAGGCTGATAAAACTCTAAAAGGCATCCACTTTGTGCTGTGCAAATATACACGGTATACAGGATTAGAGATTATTGTGGATTTGTTTAGTGCTTCTTCTTTAGTACTTTTAAAGACTTCTGGGAACATGATTAAAACAGTTTGGGTATATACCCACAAATAAAGTATTCCCCAAAGTTGTTCTTCTTAAAGTCGTGTTTCATATCATTAAATAATTAGAATTCCTAGGTGGTTGAAACCTGTCTCTGGTGAAAGCAAGCATGAACAGCATTGTTTTCAATTACCCATACTATATCGTTTCTAAGGTCTGATTGTAGACCAATGTTTTCATTATGAGACTGTTTAAGCACAAGAACGGAGAGGCTGTGAAATCTTCATCTTTCATCCATAGAGGCTTTCCTAACTTGTTTGAACTTTCAAAGCTAACCCTGCATTAGGCAGGATGTCAGACTTAATAACCTCAAGAGGTTCCTTCCAACCTTAGTTGTTTTGAAGATGCTGTGATATTTTTCCCTAGATCCTAGACACATTTTCATCTTTAGTTTTTAATATTAGGTTTAACAAAAGTCATCAGGTTTGCTAGAAGATTTCTTAATCATTTTTCATGGCCGATAAAATCAAGATCATCCTGTGATTAATAATCTGCTCTGGCCTAATTTCTAAAATAGTGTAAAGGGGAGTGATGGTATGAGATCTACCAGTGACCAGTATTATCATGGGGAAAAAAAAGGCATGAAAATAATCAGCTGGTTGCTTGTTTGCTTGCAATGGAAACTGAAAATCAAAAGCCAGGAGAAGACACTACTCTGCATTACCTGGATAAAAAAATAAGGCACAAAAAATACGTGAACTAAGGTGCTGGAGAAACTATTTGTCTGACTTAGATATCTAAAATTAGACAAAATTAATCCAAATCTTCGTTTTCAGATAGAAGATCATAGGAAAAGACAGTAATGAAAGAGATAATATAATTATTTGTGTGTATACAGTGCGTTCACTTCAGAGCAACAGTTGCCTGTTGATTACAGGCTGTGAATTCTTTCTGTGCATCATGAAATGAACCATGAGGGCATTTGGGGAAAGATTTCGTAGCAAGGGACAAACAATCAGATTCTTAGATGATATAAATCAGTCCTTTTTCTTTTGCTTCTCTCATGATACACCACTGTATTCCATCAGAAAATCTAATGAACAGATACCAAATATACAGCTTCATACAGTTAGAATATCAAATATTTGTATTTATTTTTGAAATGTTAGAGTAAATTGAACTTAATTCTGTCAGTTAAACCAGTTCTACAGGTCTACAGCATTATGTACAGGGTCTGGATTTTGTTTCTTATTGGTGTTACCTCATTCTCCAAGTCTTTGCAAGTACAGCAATAACAACCAAAAAAAAGGTAGCCTGAAGCTATTCCACTGCAAACTGTGATCTTGTCAGATCTCATCAGCTCAGAAAAGTTGGTCCTGGTCTCTAGCTGTGGAGGCTTTAGTAGGAAAAAATGAGCTTAACGGATGCCTGTATCTTTTGAGTTTCAGTCTGGTACTGCTATAGCAAACGGTTTCAACCTTGACTCTGTGTTTTCCAGGTGATTTTTTTTCCTGAGTTATTTCAGTTCATGTTACTGCTTTCCCTGAGTTTAAGAAGACTGACTTCTAGCTTTCTCAATGGGAAAGAAGGCAGAAAGAAAGGCAGGGGTTCATGCTCTGCTTGTCTGCTGCACATAGAGAATATGTTAGCTTTACATGGTTCATGGCTGCACAATATTCCCATGCAAATAATTTAGCAGATTGTCTTTTTTTAATGTTTGGAAAGAACTTTTGGGTAACAATGATGACCATGAAAATAAAAAGAAGACTAGATGAGGGAAGATTGTATGTAGAGAAGAAATAGGATAAAGTAAAAATTAAAAATATATGGAGAAATATATCTGTATCCTGATAATGTAAATTCTTGTTTGTAAATTCATGAAGCCAGGCGGTAAATCTCTTTGTGTATTCCTGGCTTCATTACACACATGGTTTGTTGTTCAATGAAGGACCTAATGTAATAGGGCATGCTAGGAATTAGGAGGGACAGAATGAAGGAACCTCATACATGGTTGATAATGTAGGAGGAAGGGAAAACACACGATGGATACAGAGAAAAAAGAAGAAAATAGAAGTGATAAAAGAAAAAAATAAAGATGCCAAAGAAGGTGGAGTAAAAGACAAAAATAAAGAAGGAAATACTTGAAAAAGAATGAAACAAGGCAACTGAATCTTTTGTTAGATGTAACCATATTAGCGAAGACATTTAGCTCACATGTAGTCACCTACAAACTAACATCTAACCTTCACCTGCAAACTAACATCTGACTTCAGGTGTCTTAACCTCAAACAGAATCCCAGCTGAAGTGCTTAAAACCATCAATAATATGCATATATTCTCTGTAGTTGGTATCTACATATCTTTACAGTTTATATACTTACAAAGTTTTCCTTACTTCTAGTCTTCCTCATAGCTCCTGTTTCTTCCATGAAAATGAAAAAGCTGCTTACCAGAAACATACTGAAGGTGCATTTATCCCACCTCTTGCCTTCGGTAGCAGTATAAGAACTCTTAATATGCAAATATTTATTGAATTCCAAAATAGTATGTTCACCGTTGTACAGAATGAGGGAAAATCTGAGTTTTGTACCAGTTCTCATTCCCTCTCAAGGAGAGCTGGGATAGTTTATTTTATGGGGCAGCTGGACCCTTCAGTTCAGAGGGAAAAGTCTGTTTCCTCATCACAACTCTTTATTAATTTTCATCATTCTGAGGCAATGTGCTTCCTATGAAAAGATGTGGAGACAGAAGCAATTTTTGTGATAGTGCTAGTTCTCTTCGTCTGGCCTTCACTATATCAAAGATGTTTGGAATTCATCTGTGTAAGGATGAGGCATAATATAACCCTTTTCATGGCGCAGATAAGTCAAAAGAACATGTTCAGTTTATGTTTAATTTAGTAGCTCAGCCATGAAAAAAAATCTTCTTCAGATCCATTATAGCAAAGAATAAGAGCAAAGGCTGAGAGCAAGTGCACTCTCTATAAGCTTCTTCATAATTTGGGGGGCTCTATCAACTACAGAAAATACATTACTTAGAAAAACACGTGTTTTCTGTAAGAAAATTTTGGAAAAAGCAAATTAAATTTCAGGTAAATCTAAACTACCAATAGAGGTCAGCAAATCCTGGAAAAACAAATGTCAAAATACATGAAAAAAAAAATCTAGATACCTTTATCCAGTAGTTTCAAGAAGTAGTGTTATAAGGGCTGTTCCAGTCTCATTTGTGTTATAAACCAGGATCCACAGTAAACTTTAAGAGTGGCTCCATAGAGGGAGAGAAGAGCACGCTATAGACTTCTGTTTTTTGAGACATATACCACAATTTCTTTTTTTGGTACAGTACTGTTCTTTCTAGATTTATTTGTTGATAGAACATATTGATTTCTGTTAAGATTTCTACTGAATAGGACCTTGGTAAGTTTATAAGGAGATGCATGAGAGATACTTCTGTTATTATTTCATGATCTGAGAGACCTTTCTGAGATCTAGAAAATAACCTTAAACAATCCATATTCAGTCTGCACCGTGATGCATGTAAGCCCTTAAATATGTTGTAGGAGTATGCTTGTAATTATCTATCATTAATGTTAGCACATCTAATCAAATGGTGCTGCTCAATACTCTAAGAATTTTTCATTGTTGTGAGTATTTGGCACATGTATATCAAATCATAATACCTGCCAAGAGGAAGTACTTTGTGAAAGAAAAATGTATCTTGATTCCTTTAAGAGTTTGTCTCTGTGATTATGTCTTTAGTACAGCCATCATGAGGAATGAGAAAAAGAAATGTCTCTTTTATTGTGTGAAAATTTAACTTCCTTTGGTTTATTGCAACCACCTTCAAGTGTTACAATATTGATTATTTAAATATCTGTTGCTGCTCTGAGTATTTTCATGCTGACTGACAGATCCCATTACTTTATCTGCTAAGGAATTCAGATTTGTTAAAGTTATGAAAAACAGCACTGTGTACAAATCATCAATCTCACTCTGTTGTTAGCGCTGAGATGTTATGGAGACAGCTGGCATTTCCTTGACATGTTGTACGATGTCCCCAAAATCTCTCATCTTTCCAGACTTGACAGAAAGAAAATTAATCGTGCAGACAGTGATTTGTCATTTTGAGGATTATCCAGGCAGCCCAGTAACACTGAAAGTACTAAATGTGCTGTTCGCCATAGTAATTTGTGCACAGATTCCGAAGTGACATAAGGACCAAAGTGGCATTTGGTGAGTTGCACAGCGAGGTTAATTGGTCTATTTAAGTAGTGGGCACTTAGAGCATCAGCGCCTACCGCACAGTCAGTGCGGGCTGCTTGCCTTGAGATGGCAGCAGAGCACTTTGGCTGCCAGAGAGACACCGAAAGCTGGACTTGACAGTCCAGCTGAGGAAGGGCGGATGGGTTGTATGTAAGAACTTCAGCAACACAATATGAAATTAAATAGGAACAAGAACTTTTAAATCTTAATTTTGTGTTGTGTCTAACAGCACCCTTGTATTTTTCAGATGAAAGTAGCTATTGGTAAGATAGGGCAACTTATTTAAAAGCTGAAAAATCCAATGTAATAGAAAGAATTTTATTGCAGAAATTATAAATCACATCATCAAGAGCTATCTTACATTTCTTGTCTGGAATACTGGCTTCATTTGCTGTTTTATTTTTAAATGGATATTCAAGGCTTAGCACTAGCCTTAATGTATTGGACATAATTTTAAATTTGTGTTGTGGGATTAAAGTCAAATTAATGTAGAAAGAATTATACCTGTTCAAAGACATTCTTAAAATTAGATCCAATCTTCAACTTGTAAAAAAACCACCAAAACCCACTACTGAAAATAATAAAAATAGAGTGAGACAACTAACTTCATTCTCCTCCACAATTCACTAAAAAGCTGATCATGTGTTTCTGAGGTATGCAAAGAGACCCTGTCTGTGTATCCAATAGTAGATAGAAAATGTTAGAGGGTCTCTTAGACTGAGGATTTGTGAAATTATATGAAGCTTTTTATAATGCCTGTTCTTCTCTGTGTTATGTTCTTCGGGGAGAGCAAGTTTATGGTCCCAGTTCCTACTCCTCCACCACAGTCCCAACAGGTTGTGGCACATAAATGCTCTATGGCTGCATTTCTGTTTCTCTCAAGAAGCAATCTGTGAACTAACACAAATCTGATGGCTGCTCCTGGAGGAATGGAGAATTATTTCCTTCCTGTTGTTCCGTAAACCACAATAGGTCCCAGTGTATAATTTTAAAACAGGGATCGCAGCTGGTATTTTACTGCTGTAAAACTGGAAACTTGATGGATCTCTATCTGTCATCTACCTTAAAAAGCAGAGCTTCGCATGTTAGTTTCTTCATATCTGACTATCTAAGAACAGGCAGAAAATCAGATGTAAAACCTGGTGTTTGTTTTAATCTCAAATGCTTTGGGGATGGATGAAAATACCTATTATCCCTTATAATTTATTTACTTGTTAATTTAATCCATGACATTCGTCTCATTTATGTCAAGTCTGAATAATGAAATCAGGCTATTAATGTTTCAATCTGTAATTTGCATACTAGGGATTCAACCTGCCGTTCTTAGATAAGGAAATAGGAAGAGGCCTGAGCTAGTTTTGCACTGATGTAGAGTACTGTATAGATAAAATAAAATAATTTAAAATGACAGAAATATGATTCAAAGTGTTGTTTTTGTGTGTTAATCAGCTGACAAAGGCAAAAGAATGAGTTTAGAGCTAAAAATGTAAGCTATAGCTCTGGTTTCCTGTAGAACTGTGCAGTCTGTGTCCTGAAATCTGTGAATTTCTCATTGCTGCCCTCTCTTCCGTATACACTGTAGCAGTTCACTCTTCAAAAGAACCCTATAGAAAACTGTGTGCTGCTAATTTCTTCATTTACATTCCTCTGAAAGGAATGTGTGTTTGTGCATCTAGTATGGGCACGTTTTCCTGCAGCGATAACGTACGGAACAAACAACTGTCTCAGCCCCTTTTTGACATTGAGTGCTGAGCATTCACATCCTATCCTGCCTACTAGTTATGAAGATAGAGTTATGGAGAAAAGGCTAAAACTAATCTGTTTTATGCAACATCTAAAGTTATAAAAGGATGTGGAGAAAAGGCTACAGCTAATCTAATTTATGCTAAATCTAAGGTTACACTTGGCAGATCTGTCCAGGATAGGGTGGTGACACAAAGGATCACTATTCTGTTCCTACATTTATCATCCATTGTGACTCAAAACAAATAACAGGGATCCTCAAACTATTTTCGTCTGGAGGTCTTTCATTTTGTACAGGCAAATTAATAAGTTTTAGAGAAACTACAGGTTATTGTTGCTATTCAGGCACTCAAAAGATAATGCAGCTAGAGATCTACTTCTGATTGAAGCTCATTTTTAAATTACTATTAAACGACCATCAAAAGATCCTTCTGAAAAAATACAGCGTCATCAACATTTTAGTTGCAGGTGGAAGATGCTAAGTCAAACTCAACTAATTCCAAACCAGGATTTCACAGGCCTTGAAGAAGCTAGGGTTACAAGACAAAAGGTAGGTGGCAAATGGTTTTGTGAATCTACCTCTTTTCTTGCAAAAATCCCCATATAAAACATATAGCTCTGAGTCAATTGAAAAGTTTATGTACAAAAAGATCTTTTTAATGTTGTTTTGCTTGTTTTCAGTGAGAAAAAAAACCCTGGTTTAGTTTCATTGTATTTAAATTTCATAGCGTCTTTTTATTTCTTTATCTACTTATTTGTAGTTTGCTTTTGGTTAAGCTGTAAGGACAATATGCTTATCAGTTATTTTTAAAGATGAACTATTTTTCCTACAGCCAAAATGTACTCGGTACTTTGAGAGCTGTAGATGGTCACTGATATCACACATATAACTAAAAAATGCAAAATGATTTCCATAGAGCTGTGTTGATTTACCAGATACTCATGGTATTTCTGGTACTCATTGGTGTCAAGCTGTCAGTGATTTTTAATTTGCAGCAATTGTGTCAAGCTACTAACATGTATCAGCATTCACCTGTACGATAGTTTGGGAATGTAAAAATAATATGAGATGATTATCAGACAGTTATATTTTGGTCTAAACTTCACCGTTTTGTTTTACATTGTAATATCAAAATAGTATATTATTTTTTAATGTGAGATTTCTTTAAACTAAATCTTTATTTCTTCATAAAATGTTTGATAGCCTTTAATGAGTCTGGTTATCTGCTGAGTTAGTCCCTGATTGTATTTCTGAAATTCAGACTGTTAAAGGACATTCTGTAAAACCAATGGTTTATTTGTATTGATGAAATGATTACAAGCCACAGCTAAGCTTCCCAATCTGGCAGTGTGGATGAAGGAGGTTAAAAATGTTAGCAGCAAAATGTGAACCAAAGGATGCCACGTCAAGCTTTCAAAAATACCTCAAATATTGGGAAATAAGTATGTGGTAGGCATTGAAAATATATTTATAGTTAATGAGACTACTGTAGAATAATTCAGTTTGATAATTGAACATGATTTTCTAAGGGATTGATTTAAATGACTCAAAGTAAGAACACTCACAATAAATGCTAAAGTGAGAATAAAGTTGTGGATACTATCAGTCATTCTGTTGTTCTGGAATTACAGTTCCATGTCTAATTTACAAACAAGCTCAAGGGCAGGGTACCAGACCAAAGACTGAATGCAATTTATGTGGGCTAAGAAACACATCTTATATACAGAAAGAAGTATTTATTGCTGGATTAATTAAAGTATTGTCAGTCTAGTGAAGGAGATATTATTAACACAGTCACAATGAATTACTGTAACAGCTTATAATGACAAAATAGAAACTGATAAAGACAAACCTGCTGGTATCAACCCTCTTCCCTGGTCCTAAGCTCACCGTTACAGTCTGCCCAGGATGATAAGGTCAAAGGCACTAATCTCCCTCAGGAAGAAGATGCGTGAGTATGGTCAGCTATCAACATCCTGTACCATTTTGCAGGAAACATTCGATGTCTATGGAGGGGTTTTTTCCTCTTGCTCTTCAGTTTACTTAAAACTCTTTTTATATGTTTGCTAACAGTCTGCTACTTCATCTTTATGCACTGATTTCCACTTCCATGATGTATTCAAGTTTTATTATACATAGGATGTTTTACATACATTGCATATTTGTTCTTTGCTTCTTTGTTTTCGTCAAGACCAATATTTGCCAATTCACAAGGCTGTGTGCTTTTAGTGAATAGTAACTGGACATTTGTGACACGTTTTTGTGGCCCTGGGTTGGCCAGTATCATATGCATATATTTTCAAAGCCTATGCCATGATCTTTACTCATATTGTCAGGGTCTTTGTTCCAAGCCCTTGGTTTTCTTCGACAGCCTTCCAGCTGTGGTTTCCTGATAGCAACTAATATTTTGTTAGCACAAACTAATCAGGGAGATAATCTTTCTGGAGTGACATTGAATAGCTCAGTCAACAAAAAAACAGGGATCCATTTCACACATATATTCATCCATCTATCTATAGATACATACAGGTTCAGGAATTCTACTTTAGTTACTATTTGCTATTAATATCTAATAGCTGCAGTGACATCACTGATAAGTTATCAAAATTTCTTTGCACCAACATAGTGCTTATTTGCGTACTGAAACTACTACTGTTAAGTCTGCTACTTCGCTGTGATTTAATGTCAGCAATTCTAAGCATATCCTCAGGGACATCACTGTTGTCCTTCGATTCACCCATATATTCACCCATAAATTCCTGTACTAGCAATTAATCTTTGTATATCCATGTGTGGTAATATGTCCTTCCAGAAAATTCTTCCCTGAAACATGAATGAAAAACTGGAGGCAATAATTATTGGAACAAGAATCCAAAAGTTCTACCGGTTTGCCAAACTTGTGGAGTAAAATCATAGCCAGTGAAAGTGGCAGGCATGGACATATGTGTCACTGGTCTTTACCAAAGGTCTTCCTGTGAGGTCCTCACAGACAGCACGTTGTTGCATTGTTTGTGTTGCATCCCTGCCTTCATGAAGAGTTGTCTGCTTTTAAAAGTATTAGTCATTGCCACACACACAGAGTAAGCAACACATCCTCTCTTGAGTGAAGTTCACTGTCAGTGAAACCAAAGCTTTCATTCTATGTTTTATTCTAATGCATGATAGGCTTTTACACTATAGTTGAGGTAATGAGAATGTCATTCAAGGATACTGCAAACAGAACGAATGAAGCAAATTTATCCCATCCATGTAGTTTGGGGAGTAAAAACTGAGTTTCACATGATCACAAATGAGTATGTTCTTAACCATCAGGAAGGCAAATCTTCTGAATCTGCATCTCCTGGTCTAGAAACTTCTGGCTGCAGGCAGACAAATATCTAGCACAAGCAGCCACAATGAGAATTTCTCTTACAGGATAAGACATTTTATTTTGAATATCTTAAGATCTTCCTGAGAAAAATAAATGATGAAGTAATAACAACTAAAAGAAAAAGTTACTTTGATTTGTACAGTGAACAATATTTACCAACGGTCTTATGTAATCTTAATTTCAGTTTAGAAGAAAATATCACCTGACGGTATATTTTATAAAGGAAGTTATACATTTGAAGTTCTACAATCTTAAGAATTTGGTCATTTCTTTTAAGAATTCTGTTAAAAATTTGGTTATTTTCTTCAAAGATAGTCTAAATTAGAACTCTTGGTGACCTCTATGGGAGTTTCACACAAAAAACCCCCATGGGATTTAATGTTGTAACACAGCAAAAGGGCAGTTTAAAATGAAACAGTCTTCTGTAAGGAACACAGACATTCTTTGCCACTTTACCCATCTATGTTAGAAAAAATGTGTCGAGTTCTCCCTTATTGGACGATATTTCATGGCTAATTTAATATAGAAATAGTACTATTGTCTAGTATGAATTATAAAAGTTTTCCAATCATATGCATATGTCTAAATATCATAGTACTTGTTCTATACTCAGTTATAAAAGATTAGTTCTTGAGAGTTATAATTTTTTAATATTGAATAACCACCATGAAGACTTTTTTTGTGAGAATCAGAGCAAAAATAAAATGTTTTTCACAATCTCTTCTCTTTTTCAGGGTGTAAGCGGAAAACAATTATCTGAAACTAGTAAATGTGCTTTTTATTTTTAATACTAAAAATAAGAAATCTTAGAAAACAGTTAAATAAAATCTTGGGAGTAGGGATCTGAACAAGTAAAATAATTTTTACAGCTGAGATTAGGTATGCCAAGTGTTTTACCTAGTGATATTTTATAATTGATTTATGATTACTGAAAATAGGAGCTTATGAAGACAACTTCAAAGGACCTTTCAATCCAGTTGTTCTAATAGAATCTGCTAAAACAATTAATAATGCATATAGCACTTTACTAGGTTGTCATTTTTCTTTCCTAGTTAATGGATACTTCTTTCAATTTTGGATTCAATTACTCTGATTAATTAAGATTTTGTCTTCTGTGTCTATTATCAGATTAAAAGTTATAGATGTTTCACTTTGGGGTGATTAAGTGCCCTTTTAATAAGAGAAACTGATTTTTGTTTGCTTGTTTAGCTTTATAAATATCCTTCTAATCCTGCTGGTACCTTTTTTTTTCTTTTTTTCTTTCTCTTTTTTTTTTTTCTTTTCTTCTCAAGGAAAGCTACAGGAGAGAGAAACAGTAAAGCAAGTGACTCAGAATTTACCTCTCCATTTTTTTCTCTGTATATGAAGTAGAAAAGGAAGGAATTAGAGCATGAGGGAATTGGATCTGCTAGGTAATCAGTCTTACAACCCTGACTTGTTTTCTATTTTGCTGATTGAAAAGCCCAAACAAACACTGTCCCACTATGCTCCCCTTCCAGTTTCCAGTTTGAAGGTTCAATTGTCTAGATCCTTAACTGAGCGATGTTCAGCTCTAATGGCACATATGTAACAGACCCTTGAGACACTTCTAGCTGCCCAGATCTCCATGGAAGATCTCAGAACATAATTTCCATCTAAGTAACGTTAGTAAGAGCTAGAAGAGGTGATAAGAGTAAAAAAACCCCAAACACCTCAAAATAGTAGGGATCAAATTGCCACAAGATTTCCTCACTTACTGTTGAAATATAATATAACGTTCAAGCTGGAAGAGGGTAGGTTTAGACTGGATGTCAGGAAGAAATTCTTCACAGTAAGGGTGGTGAGACACCGGAACAGGTTGCCCAGGGAGGTTGTGGATGCCCCTTCCCTGGAAGATCAGTTTGGATGGGGCCTTGAGCAACCTGGTCTAGTGAGTGGTGGCCCTGCCTGTGTCAGGGGGGTTGGAATTAGATGATCTTGACAGTCCCTTCCAACCGTAACCATTCTATGAATCTATGAATCTATTTAATGCCACCAGCAGAAGTCCAGTAGGTGATATTGTGGCTGATTTTCTAGAAGACAACTTACCCTCGGCATGACACCAGTCATATACACTTGCAATTTGGCTTCTCTGTAAGCAGATTAACCAGTGTGCCATAGCTGTGGCCCCTTGGTATCCTCGTAAAGGAGAATCCTAACACGAGCTGAGTGCATGATAATGTATGGCTTTGTACAGATGTAAAGTGAAGGTATAGATGCTATGTCTGAAACCTTCCTTGAGTTTATCTTAGGAAATCTGTTCTATTTGCAAAAGAACCAAATGAGAGATGAGGCAAGATTCAGTGCACAGATAAAATGGATAAATTTAGCCCTTTGGCTCACACTAAATAGACAGATGGTTTTGAATTTTGTTGCCTAAACACAAGCATCTAGTGCCATTTGACTTGCCCTCAGGTATTCGGCCTGTGTCCTTGCTCTTGCTTCAGAAGGACTTGGATGTTATGCAGCTCCTTTGTGATACATGATGACCTCCTGAATACATCGGATACCTTTAGTTGCCTAAACTGGCAATAGACTATTGTATTTAGGCAGCTGTTCTATCTGATAAGATAGACTTGGGTCACAGCAACCCCAAGCGACTCTACAGCCTTGGGGAAGAGCATCTGGAAAACTGCCTGATAGAAGAGAACCTGGGGGTATCTGTTGACAGCCAGCTGAAAATGAGCCAGCGATATGTCCAGGTGGCCAAGAAGGCCAACAGCATCCTGGCCCACATCAGAAATAATGTGGCCAGCAGGAGTAGGGAAGTGATTGTCCCCATGTACTCCACACTGGTGAGGCCACACCTCAAATACTGTGTTCAGTTTTGGGCCCCTCATTACAAGAATGGCATTGAGGTGCTAGAGTGTATGCAAAGCAGAGCAATGAAGCTGATGTGGGGTCTAGAGAACAAGTTGTACAGAGAGTGGCTGAGGGAATTAGAGTTGTTTAGCCTGGAGTAAAGGAGGCTCAGTGGACACCTTATAGCTCTCTACAACTACCTGAAAGGAGGTAGTAGCGAAGTGGGGATCAGTCTATTCTTCTAAGTAATGTGTGATAGGACAAGAGGAAATAGCCTTAAATTGCACCAGGGGAGGTTTAGATTGGATATTAGGAAAAATTTATTCACCAGACGGATTGTCAAGCAAACAAAGATGCAAGACAGTAAAACATGAAAAGATTAAAAAAACAAACCCCCATTTGGACAAATGCAGGCAGGTTTCTCTCCATCAAATGTCATCTGAGTTTTCTTAAAATCATATTCATCTTATAGCTGATGAAAAAAAACCCTAGAAATCCAGATCAACTTCAAGATTATTCAGTTCTATGGGGCAACATGCTTCTCTAGCTTCTAAAAAACTGTAAAAGACAGAAGAGCTCTGTTGGAAGTCCTGGTGGAATGGACTTTTAGTAGTGCATTTGGTTACTCACAAAGCATAACACAATGAACTTATGCTATTGTGCTCCACTTCAGAAGAATTGTTAAAACAACAAGAGGGAACATACACTTCAACTTCATCCTTGATGGTATAAGCTCATGTGCTAGATAGATCAGAAGGCAGCCGTGAAAACTTCTTGTCTTAAACCACAGTTTTACAGATAAAAATCATTGACACTTTTCTAAATCATCTTTTCTCCCACTCCCTTTTGTCAAAAATACCAGAATAAATCTATGTATGTTGACATTCTGTATCACTACTCAAACACATAGTGTATCTAAATTTTTTGTTATTTATAGGCTCAGGTTTCATTATATCAATTTTATGTATTTATTTATTTATTTTCCTTTTTATTTTAGCACTGTCAGGATATTGCTATCATAGTAAGCACAGGAAACATAGTTGTCTAACATTTCTGCGTCACTACTGGTCTTACCAATAACCAGAACAGTACATCAAAAACCTTTTTCACTTGAAATAATAAATGTATTAGATGTTTTCAAGGAATCATCATAAGAGCTTCAGAAGAATTCACAGAACTTAGGGAATTTGAGCTGCGTATATGCTTTCTAACTTTCTGATAGCAGGTGGGATCCATCTTTCACAGATGAAGATCTCAGAAAGAGTGCATAATTTTAATCTGTGCTTTCCAACAATTTAAGAAGGCATATTGCATTGCAAAAGTGAATAGATTTACAAAATTGCATTCAATCTGCATTGATCATAAGGCACATATTTTTGTTTGTGTCATTGAAATTCTGTCATCCGTTTACACTTTTTTTCACTTTGACTTAACAATACAGCTTAGTCCTTCAGTCTGCGCCAGAAATCTCTTGTTTATTCAATTTATCTATAATTTTTATTCTTTAAACAAACATTACAAGCAAAATTGTGACAGTTTCATAGATTGCAAAGATTGAAAAGTACTTTTGTGGTTCTTCTACATTGTAGTTAATGTATATATCAAATTTTCTGTACCAAAGGAACAGCATAAAATTATCTCTTTTAAAATTGTTTAAATTTAAAAGAGTGGAAGTTCTGAGACTCTAAATAGATTTTATCTGTAAGTCTAATACTGTCTTCCTTTTGATTTAATCTTAATGATAAGCTCTAGCCTTTCTAGACTCATGCAACTACTATTGCACTGAAGTACTTTTTATCTGCTGTCAGTTTAATACTTGTTATATGTAATTCATGATGTGTAATTTCTGACTGCAGCAGGCTAATAACTAAAGATACGGTGCTCTCCTGAAAAAAAAAACAAAAATAAAACCTGCTTTTCTCTATCCTAATGAACCTCATGTTGCCTGTGAAAGAATCCGTGCATGTAGCAATATATACTAAGAAATACATTTCATAAGCATATGTCATCTTGGTAGGTCTAACAGTATTATTTCTGTACCAAAACAAAGATTCATAAAATAAACTGCTTGACTGTATTCAAGCTTCAGAGAACAAAGATTGGTATAAATTATCTTGGTTACAAGAAGAATTATGACATTGGTCTTGACCTGTTCATACTTCCTTTTAATGTTGCTGATGACTATTAAGTGACCAATTCCTGACAGAAAATGAAGCTATCAGCTAATTTTTTTAGGATTTCAGCATAGATTTTTAAAATATTGCTACCTCAAGATACTGTCCTTACTGGGATTAGAAGAGAAATGCTTTAGAATATGCATGTTTTTCATTTTTCTGCTGAGAGAGGGAGAAGTGACAGCTTTTCCTGTGTGTAAAAAAGACCTTGTAAGCTATTTAAAAGAAAATGGAGATGTTAATTGACTACACCTAAATGGAACACACTGCATGGTACAAAGATTGGATATGAACTTTAGCTGCTCAAAAAACTTAGCAGTGAACAGGAGACAAAGTAATAGCAAAAATCAAGAGGAAGCCATCTCAGGAAACCAGGTGCTCCCAAACCAGAAAGTTCTTGTTGAAAAGAAGACAAAACATACACCAAATAGAAGGCTTTGCCTGGTCTCTAAAGCCAGCTAGAAAAAAAAAAATAAAAAAAATAAGAGTGCTGTACTGGGGAGTTGATTGTTAGAATTCAGATCTGATTTTTACTTCTGTCTATCCACAAGACCAAGAAAGTGTTTGTTCCACTCCTCCTCCATTCCTTGTGTTTTCTTGAATGCCTTGCTTTTGTCTATTTTGTTTCTTCTTTCCTTTTTATCCTTTCCTTCAGGCTCTGAATGTCTGCTTATATGTTTGGACACATGAATAAGAGCTCCACAAAGTATTCCTAGGGAAAGACAGAGAAAACCCTAGAAGTATTAATCAGAGATGCTACCTGTTTGGAAATCTTGGGAGATTTACAAGTGTTTCAGTAATGACTACTAAACCTTCTCTGAGAAACTTTTACTTATGAAAAATGTTCTATTAAAGCTGGTATTATACTATCTCTCATAAGGCTGACCAAAAGCAAGGAGAAGGATTAGCAACTATTAGCAGTTATTGCAACCAGTGGTATTTTAAGAAGTAAGATTTTAATTGGTATAGGGACTGCACCAATTACAATTCCTAATCCTGAGCCAACATTTGACTAACATTTGCACAGTTTTGCAGTATTTCTAACCAGGCAAACATCACTGATAATTTTATTTCTTCTTTTTAAATATTCTATTTCCAGTGTGTAAAGTACTATTGTTTTGGTGTTAATGTATGATTTATTTTATTTTACATCTAACCAAGATTTCTCAGAGTCATTGCTTTAGTTTTTGTTCAGTTCAATATTATCAATAATAGCTTAGCTTTTTCAGACATACATCTCATTTTTGCTTTTTAACAAAATAAAATAAAAACAGAAGTGCATGATGTTGGTACTTGCTTCTGTTTGTTTCACATAATAACCCTGGTTTTGAACATTTGAGGACCTTAGTGATTGTCAGGTAGCCTGGATGAAGTCTCCTTATATAGTTTTGTTTTCTGAAAAGGTAGTACAGGTCAGGTTAATCTATCTCACTGTACGAATGACAAAATATGCCTAAACTGCAGCTTTATTTTTAACATGGTATAGTGTTTATTTAAAAGAAAAGTATTTTTGTCAAATTCTCTTGAAATTGCCATTGTTCACAGGCTTTCAGAGAAGAAGAAAATGGACTGTGATTACAAACCCCTAAATGTACAGAAATGAAGTAGCTATCAAACATTTAAAAATACTGTTTTCTTCAGTACAGCTCTCAGATTAAGGCTGAAGAGAGCTGTTGAATTTTTAAAAGACATTTTTTTTTAAATGTATTGAGTCAGTCAGAAGGAGAAAAATCATTAGAGATCAGACCAAGGCAGCAAGCTAGCTAACCCACTTGAACCCTAAACATATTTCCTAACCTAGTTGAACTGTTAGACGCGGATACTTTTGAGTTGAGGACTCTTACAGTGAAGACCTTTGGAAACAGTCACTTTCAGGGGTGCTTTCTGAGTGTGGAGATAAATGATGGTGGCAATCTCTTTCTGTTTAATGTTATCCTTTCTCTTCTGTTACCGTATGTCTGGCAACACTTCACCAAGAAGGAAGGAAACAGTTTTCTATCCAATGAGATTCTCTATCATTTAATACCATTACCTTGTTCTGTATTTTTTAACCAAAGTTAGGGCACTTGCAGGGCTCATCTGCTCTATTCGTGCACTGCACTGGAACTGAGATTCTTCTGTACAGTTTCACGGAAACTGGCCAATAGATGTGTAGACTGACTTTTCATGAGAAGCCAAGGTACAAGCAAACTACAGGTTGCATTCTCAGAATGCGCTGTGCATTATGAATTGTTTTAGAAATTCCTGACAGACAACGACTGAAAAAGGCATTATTTCTGAATCTTTCTGTGATTTCTAACACTGTCTCTGTCACCAGCATCCATCTGCTTGACACCACTGAGACTTCTCCCTCTTCCTAAGGAAGTGAAGATACAAAGCTTTAGTATATGCTATTCATGATCACCTCTTGCCTATACTTTAAATTACTTTCATAGGGTAAGACTATTCACTGAACATACTTGTGGCAGCATCAAGGATTTTAATAACTTCTTTTATTTAATAATCGTCTGTGAAATTACAGAAACATACGTCCATATATGAAACTCTATTTTAAATCTTAATCTTTCCATTTATAAATAAATCCAAATAACATTCTGTTTATCTTATTTTCTCATGGCAGGCACTCTCACAACAGAAATGGTCATTGACTCGAAGAAGACAGACCATGTAGCAAGTAAAGAGGATTGAGTCAGACTCCAAAAATGTGCAAATCAATTCAAAATCTATAACAATATCTTCACATTAGAAGATCTTACGTATAACAGTGTGCCTATGACACATAGAGTCCTTTAGGAATGTAATAGCTGGACACAGTTACCCTGCATAGGTATATTATCATCGGTGGGATTAGTGACTATATGCATTTTATGTATATTAACATCATATTATTTAAGCATATCAAAAGATAACTACTACAATAGTTACACTGAGCATAATCAATATCAAACTTCTCTGAATTATTTAAGTATAAAATTGAGAAGTGGAATTGAATTTCATTACCATGATTTAAATTAAATTTATATTTTTGTATCATTTTAAAGTTAGCTTTTTCTTATGCGGTAGGTTGACCTCAGAAAGGCAAAAGTGAGAAAAATTCATGGGTCAAGTTGAAGACAATTTAATAACTGGGAAAAAAATCCTTAAAACCCAAAGTGATACAAAGGTAGTAACTCACCACCTCTCACAAACAGACCAATGCCCAGCCAGTCTCTGAACCATGGCTACTTTGGAACATCCCCTCCCTTGCCATTCCCGTTTTATTACTGAGCATGACTTTCATGGCACGGAAAATCTCTTCCATCAATTCAGGTCAGCTATCCTGACTGTGTCCCCTTCCAAACTTTTATCCTAGAAGGATAACTCTGTTGAATGGAATCAGTTGGAGGAATTTATCTAAACTTTTACTAATTGAAACATCACTGAAGATGTAATCTGGATTTTAAAATGGGAGTAAATTTTGAAGAGTGTGCCTAGATACATTGATTATAGAAGGTACCTCAGTGATTATTTTTTCACTGCTAAAATTCAGGGCAGGAAAGAATTTCATCCTGACAAGCATTTTGTGTTAGTTCCTTAATCCTACTAAAATACTCACAATATGAACTTCCACAGGTTGCTCAGCTTCTGCATTACAGCCAGTGATTATGTTATTGGAATATACCACTGCAGAATATGAGCTGCACTATATATACATTATGCACTGTATTCCAAAGCATGACTGTATGGATTCATAAATTCAAGTCCTATTCATGTGTGATTTTTAAAAATTAAACTCTTTCAGACTAAAATATATAGAAACCACAATGGGTGAAATGAAATTGCAGTTTTAAAAATTGTTAGTTTAATGCAGACAGGTAGATAATCAGACAGAATTGTGGGCCATTCTGTAAAACACCTTTGTCTTTTGACATTGAAATCTTACATTTAAAATCAGCATTCCCTTGAAAGCTGACAGCTGGATCAATGGGTACTCTGAAACAGATGTGAATCATTATGGATGTCTAAGATTTTTTGTCTTTTTTCTTCTTTTTTCTTTCTGATAAATTAATAAAGAAATCAAAATATATAAATTAGTGAACAAAGAAGGCACTCTTTGTAGTGTTGTAAACAGACTGTGACCTAAGACATTTGTTCAGCACTCTATTTTGTTAACAACATCAGATTCAGATCATTGGCTCATATTACCTGGAGACAGAAAGAAAATTGGTTGAACTAATTAGGAAACTTGCAAGACAGGTAATTCATGTTTAAGACTCCAGAAAACATACACCATGTTTCATAATAGGAGCTGAATTGCTTAGCTGATATATAGACAATGTGCAGATATAACTTTTATTTATACAATAGAGGTACAAAACAAATCCAGGTGGAAATGAGAAATCTCATCTATCAAATCAAAGACTATTCATAGGCAAAATTTCATTTGTCAGGGCTTAATGTGCATGCAATTCACATAAATCACATTTTTGTTGCATAAAAATAAGAAAGCTTACAGGAAAAATATGCTATGCACACTAGGAATCAGGTAGACACAAAATTTTTACTACATTGATTAAATCTGTCTCTAGATTTAACTTGATGTAGTGGAACTATGGCAAGGAAGAACTTGAACATTCTGATCATAAAGCATGGTGATGGACACTTTAGGTCAGTCTTCCAACATGAAAATCTTTTAATTTAAAGGGAACTTTTTATGTCCTTCATATGATTTCAGTGAAATCTGGTATAATGAATGTGTGTAACATTTAAGAGTTGCACCACTCCTTGAAACTAAAAAATTATGTCAATCATAAACCTAACTAACTTTCAGTAAAGCTATTATCTTCACTCATCCCAAAGACAGATTTTTCACTGACATAAGGGACAGTTAGGTAAAATTCCAGCAATCAGTTGTGTTAAACTGCATTCAAGAACACAGTACAAACCAAATTATTTTAAAAGTATGCTATAAATGTGAAACGTGTTTGTGCATTGGGTAAAAACCATAGCACAGCATGTTTTGATCTACTATGGAAATAGTTTTGTGTTGATGCAGAGAAATCATTACTTTCAATTATTCTTCTTCAGTGCTTCTGAATTACTTTCATATTACCTGTTGCCTTTCTCTTCTGTGGTAGGTTTTATCTGCTTTTCTAAATTCTAGAAGTTCACAGTTGCTAATGGAAGAAGGAAAAATAAGTAGTGATAGATCATTTAGAAATATTTTAAGATAATACTTATTTCTGTAATTTTTCTGACATATTTATTCATTTTTTATTATTATACTATAATAAAAATGGCCAGATCTGCGGCAAACTTATAGAGTAACTTGTTGATCTGAGGTTTAACTAGCAAATCGCGGAAGAATCACATTATGCCTTTACTGAAATTATTGTTTGTTACCTTTTCACTTCAAAAAATGTGATCACTCATACATGATATTTAATCAGGAAGATGGAAAATCACTTCAATATAGAAAATACTTGTAAAAGAAACCCATGAAGATATGTAAAAACTGAAAATGCAGTACTTAAGATACATTGGCCTAAAGCATATACTAGTTCTACTAACATCTCTAACAGAAGGGTTGATTGTGAGCTTCATGTCCTTAAAAATTCTGCAGTTTTTCTATCATCTTTACTTTCCTCTACATGTTTTATTAATTCCTGATTCATAGAATTAGATGGACAGAGAGACATTTCTGATAAAGTTAATACAGGTGTTTATGAAGCAAACTAACTTTATCTGATGTCTCAAAAAGCTGTAATATCCTACACAATAGATCTGTTCATACAGATAAATGAAATTAGGATGTTTTGTTCCTCTGTAGCTGACGGAAAAGTACAACTCACAAGACCATAAGGTTCTGATTTTATCCATCTGTGGTCTTCTTTACTTTACTAATAGAGATGTAGCCAGTAGGATTATTTCCTGGTACAGTCTATTTTCAAAAATAAGGAAACAAATATACCTATACAGTTCCTAACAAAAATGCTAAAAACAGCAGTGGAGGTTTCACAGCTGCTGCAAACCTGTTTCAATGTTGAATTCCCTTTAACACCAGAAAGTTTTCCTTAGTATCTGTTAGATCTCCCCTGCTTCATTTTATGCTTAGTGGTTGGCCATGAGAAATGCAGTCTATTCTGTTTTTTTTTGTCACAGTATGTATTTGAAAATATCCATATTTACATTAAGAAAATATAATGAAATGTTCATCAGCAGAGCAAAGGAAGTCTCCCTAGGTCAAGATACATGTATGATTTCTTCTGCATCTTCTTTATTCTTCCTCACTGTTGCTCATCTTAAAGAGAAAATATATCGATATGACAAAGTTATTCCCAGAAAATTTATTCTGATCATTATTTCTCAACATGTTTTTGTAAGATTCTGACTTTAGAAACAGTTTGATTAATGTGGCAAATTGAAATAGAATTGACTGGTCAATAATTTTCCACTTACTCTTTTAATTCAAAATCAGTTTGTCCTTACCTAGTGTTTTGAAATTTCATACATGCTCCTTGGAGATTCTTGGGCAGTACCTTATGTATGCTATAAATTTAATTTATTTAAAACATCTTAAAAGAATCTAGAAAGCTTGGTGTACTCTTCTACATATCTTTGCTTGTTTTCTTTTTTCCTACAAAAACCTATCTCTTTTACCCATTAGTTTCCATTTATCACCAAATTGCATTCAGTGACATAAATTTAGCAATGTCAGATTTACAGCACTAAATAAGTCACATCTGATTTTGGTTCTACCTCATTAATACAAGAAATCTGATACACCAAAATTTGGCTTGCTCTCTCCGTCCTTAATTCTTGTAGGATGAAAGTATTGCTTAATGCTCTCTTTACCAACCATTCTGGGTACTCATTCATTCTCACTGAATTTCCAACAGCCCTTTGTTCTAGCTTCAGTAGTTAATCTGTATATCTTAATCTTCTATTGCTCAAGCCTTTCAACTTTCTTTGCATTACGTGTGTTACTTCTCCAGTTTGCCACAGTGTAATTGATTGAGCAGCTTTAGATATCATGTACAAAAGCATAGTGATATTACACTAAAATGTCTCTTTCTTTTTTTTTTTTTTAGGGGGGAGTGGGAATGGTAGAAGGCCAATATTATTTGAAAGACAAACTTTGTAAGAAAATCAGAAAAATCCGCTTCATTTCTGTCAACTCAGATCTACAGTTTCATAAGGTTAAAATCCCAGGTAGAACACAGAACTGAAGAAAAAGTTTAAAACTTAAGTGTTTGCTGTTGTAAAGCCCCGTGAATGTACTCTGCAAGTAGGTCTGTGTGTTGACAGCAGACATGAAACTTGGATGAAAGTACTGTTTATTAACCTTGGAAATAGAAAAAAAAAGAAGTCTTCAACATGAATCCTTATAAACATTCATGTACTTGCCTAACTTCACTGATATCAACTTAATTAAGGAGGAATTGGGCCTTACTGTGCACTCACTCTTGGGTTCATGTCCTCCAACTTCCATGTTAAAAGCTCTAATTTACATCTTTACATTGTCTCTGTGATTGGTGAAGAAGAGGCAGCTCCATACTATTTTTTTTTTTACCTATGTTATGGTATCTCTTTAATGAGAGTGTTTAGCTTAAAAGAAATGACAAATCTTCACCTTACTAAAATTTGCTGAGACTAATCTCAGCCTATAGACTAAACCAGGGGCCTACAAGACCACCATAGGTAAGGAAGAGAGGTGCTGGAGAAAAACAGACAGTAGGTAAGCCCCACA
The DNA here is from genome assembly GCA_013396935.1 of Baryphthengus martii. Taxonomy (NCBI): domain Eukaryota; kingdom Metazoa; phylum Chordata; class Aves; order Coraciiformes; family Momotidae; genus Baryphthengus; species Baryphthengus martii. The sequence continues at coordinate 120,211 of VWZK01020214.1, forward strand.
CAGCCAATCATTCATTCACCTGCCAGTGGGATGGAGGAGAGCAGAAGTGAGAAAAACTCACGGATCAAGATAAAGACAATGTAATAAGTGAAACAGAGCTTTGTATGCAAGCAAAGCAAAATAAGGCCTTTATTCACTACTTCCCGTCAGCAGGCAGATATTCAGCCACTTTCTGGAAAGCAGGGATTCGGCACGTGTAATGGGAAGATAAACACCATAAACATGAATGCCCCTCCTTCCTCTGATGTTTTATTTATTGTTGAGTACAACATCATAGGATATAGAGTACCCCTTTGGTCATTTTGAATCAGCTGTCCCAGATATGTTCCCTCCAAACCTCTTGGCCATCTCCAGCCTACCCGCTGAAGGAGCAGAGTGTGAAATGAATACCACGCCAAATACACTGGTGTGTTATCAGCTCTAGTTTAGTCACAACTCAAAAACACAGCACCATCCATGTAGGTTGCTACGAAGAAAATTAAATTCATCCCAGCTAGATCTAGTACAATCTCCAGCCCTTATGCCATGTCATTTTCATCATGCTCAGGTCCTACACTATCCAATTTTCCCATTAAGCAGCCCTCTGCTTCCTGCCCTTTCATATATACACAGGGAACCACAACAGCTGCATCTACCAGGCTGGACCTGTGGCCATCCAGGATGGAGACCCCTGCCCAGATCCCAAAGTCCACCAGTTCTTAACACTTAGGAACAAAATTTTCAGAGAAAAAGCAACTTTCCACTTCCATTCTTCCTAGGTGGAATCTTTTTTTTCCTGTGAGAAATTTTGAGATCAGTGCATAGGTGGTTTAAAATTTTAAAAAGTTTTCCTTTTTTTCTTCATATCTAAAAAATGCTTAAGCACTTGTACAACAAACGATATTCAATGTGCAAAATGGAAGTGTCCAGTGAATAGAGGGAATAGATTATTAATTTATCTCAGTTTATGAGGTACTCAGTGCAAATGAATCTCTCAAATTTTGGGGAACAGTACTGTAAATAGATTGTTTGAGATCTTCTTTAGTAATATATGCAAAATTAATTTGAACTTTGAGTCATCTTATTTAAATTTCAGCAACTAACTTAAGCAGCTAAGATCTGAATTCCACTTCAGAGATAACTTTCTCTCTTGTTGAACTATACCCAAGATGAACCTGAGTTGAAGTGTCCGATAAGCTACACTACTTGAAACAATGAAAGCTCATTCTCAGAATTCTAAGTTATTCAAATAGTGAATTTTGGTTTTGGTTTGTTTGGTGTTTTTTTGTTGTTGTTGTTTTCATTCTTTTACACTCAAGAAAGTGATAAAGGACACATTCTTCAGGTTATTCTTCTCCTTAGCCATCAGCTTACTGGTTTCAGTCCATCTCAAGGTCACAGTAAAGCTTACCACTATTTGACAGTGAATTATCCTAGATGAAATCAACTGGTGGCCTCAATCTAACCCCTTCTGTGTGTATGCTCATCACAATTCAGCAGAGTGAAGAGACATTAAATGGACCCAGAATTTGAACTCAAGAGATATTTCCTTCAAGCCTCAGTTAATGCATACTGCACGGTAACACAAAGAAACTCCTTTTAGATTATTTCTTTATGTAGACAGCATTGTTTTCCTGTCATCAACATGAAACACTTTTCAAATATTTTAATACAGGAAGAAAAATTTTAGAGTAATAGCTCTTCATCAGTTTCCATATTTAGTTTTCTTTTTTTTTTCGTATTCTTCTCTGAATAAGATCTCCAGGTGAAATAGCACACAAGTTTCTAAAGGGTAATGGATTAATTTTCATTATGCAGATGACATTATTTGAAATAAAGACTTTGTTTTTATACTTATGTATTGTGCTTAACACAATGAAATGCATTTCTTTACTTTGGTTAATGACCGCAAAGATGAAAAGTGATTTTCATACCGTAGTTTTAGTGTCATCATATGACTATGACAACCACAGTTTGTAACGATTTGTGTCCTTGCTTTGTTTTGCAAATTCAGATCTTATGTCCGAAGTCACTGATAATAAAGCAATCTCTATTAACAGCAATTCCACAGAGATTTAAAAATAATTGGGAGTATTTACCAATTTATGAGAGACACGAAAAATAACACTCATACCAGTAACTATATAACTTCACAATGATCATTCATCAGACTAATTTAACACTAGGAGATGTTATTGATGACACTACTCTATGAAAATACATAATTTATGTAACTGAACAAGCTCTAAATCTATAGCCTACAATTTCTGAGTAAAGAACATTATATCCAATGATATCACATCGAAGCATCCTCCTCTAGTGTTGGCAACAGAAGTTATTATACTTCACTGTTTCCTTGATAAGAACTTGTTGACAATGATATTTTCCTCCCTCATTCTTACATAATAATTTGATAAACAGTCATATATAAGCCCTACTTATTTATATATGTATGTGTATGTATACATATACAGCCTTATACATTTGTCATGTGTTAACATGTAAGCTGAGTAAAACAATTTTATTATGTTGACCTTCTTTGATATACAGAAGATAGTTACTGGTATTATAATGTCAATTTCATTGCTGATTTTATTTTAAATATCCTTGCCTCAGATTTACCCCTTTTCCAATTTTCTAGACCGTAAAAATATGTATTAGTTATTCTTAAATATTTGTTAATGAATTATACAGGCACTCTGGATGTAACTTACATAAACAGGCCAGAAAAACTGAAGTCAGAGCCAAGGCAAACCCATGCCAAAACATTAGTCGATCCATTGGAACTGATTATACACATACAAAAGGGAGAATGCATGAAGTGATATATAAGGTCACTGTGACAGCCAGAAGGTAATGCCAAAATATTCCTACTGTCTTGGCTCATTCGCATGTATGGGCACAGAGCTGATTCAGAGCCAAACACTCTGCATGAGCCAAACTTAACTTCCTTGGCTTGCCCACCTCCAAAGCACAGCTGTCGTGGCAAAAACAACCCATCAGACACGAATTCATTTTGCTAGTTTTCATCTGCCATGACTTTGTAAGATGCAGCCACCAAGGGCAGAGTGCTGCTGCTGCTGTTCTGAGAATAATCCGCACTACTGAAAAAACCTGTTTGACTCACATTGCCTATTGCAATGAGGTGTCAGCTTCTGAATAATAAACATGCTCCTAATGAGGTCTAGAGACCTCTAACCAAGATTTTGAAAATGTGACTAGTGATTTTGATTGTGTTACGTGCTGGGGCCCATCTGGAAGCACCTGAGTGGCCTGATTTGCAAAAACCATAGTTCTCTTTTCGAAGGATCAATTAAACCCAGTCTTAAATGGGACCTTCCAAAAGTGAGGTCAACAAAACCATTAGTAGCTTTTTAACTATCTTAGCCTAAATAGTTTCAGTAAGGGAGCGTAGAAACACATTTACAGAAGATATTCCAAAGTTATAATAGTTGTTTTCTTTTTAACTACAGTAGAAGCTGTGATGAATTTGCCTTTGCTTGACATCCATAACTGTCAGCCCTCCTCTGAGCCATAAAATGTTATTGGGAGTTTCTTACCATCTACGATAATCAACTTTGTGATTCTAAATTACATTAATTCAATTGAAATCCATTTGTATATATGCATCTGAATAAGATGGGGCAAACCCTCAAAAATTCAGTGGTAAGCCTTGGATTTCTACTCATTGCATGAATTTTTAGATGTCTGTATGGTTAATATAACTGTGAAATGACAGGCACAGAGTTTAGCATAAACTTACTATTAAGTATATAGACATTTCCCTTAATTGTCACTTCCTCCCACTACATAAAATAGTAATAATTTCGTATGAAAGTCTAATCATGATTGAGGGAAGAGAACACTTTTCCATTCAGATAAAGTGCAAAAATCTGGTGGCCAAGCAACAGGATTAGAGAGTCCCAACTCTCTGTCATTCTTCATAGGAGAGGTGTTCTGGGTATATTCATGTTCGAAGGAAAATACCCCATAATCAAAGCCTTTGTTTTCTTAATTGAAATAGGTAATATATAAATATATATTATTATTGGTATGCATTGCTTTAGCTTTAGGTAAATCTTAGAAAACAACCTTATTTACTTAGTTCTCACAATTAAACTAGCTTTATCAAGACTATGACTAAAAATATAATTGTTTCTGCAGTACCTGACCTGTCATTTTCTGTGGTTTTGTATCTTCGATGACAAAAAAAAAAAAAAAGGATTTTTGATGTCATAAGAATTACTTTTACACTCTTTTTCATTATTTGGAGCTACCTGTCCACCATGAGTGAGAAATTTCTTCCTCATAAACTTCAGTAAACCTAACAGAAATTGGTAATTTTTGCTATGCTATTTAGTAATTTATTTGCTTACTATAAATATTGCAAAACCTCCATTTTAGAGTGCACGTATCTTCAATTGTAGATAGACTATGATTGCTTTAGAAAGTATCCTGATCATAAAGAACCAAGGTAGTTAAGCAATACTTGTGTTTCTCCTTAGATAATAATCTTTGCCTTGGACCTTATATATTTGGCCAATGAATATTATGTGCTATTACGCTTGCCAGTTAGACTTGCATTTTATTTTAGAGTCAAATTCTAATTATATTCTGTAACTTAAATATTTTATTTCAAATTTAAAAAGTTTACATGCAAAATTTATGCAAGATTTTGGACTTTAAATCCATGTATGGGGATAAACTATTTTTTCAGAGCATATACAACACAGTAGTAGAGTATGGGAAAGTGAGATAGCCTTCGTGGTTTTTTAGCTTAGATTCTGTCTTCAGTAGTCTTCTGGGGTGTGTGAGGACTTACACTTCCAGAATAATTTCCTATCCTGGCCAAATTCTGTAGCTGGGGTTTCATTGAAAGCTCCCAGACAGTCTATGATCCATTTATTTCTCTGGCAGGTCTTCAGATACCTATGAGACATATTTTAGTATCTTATTAAGCCCCTATTCTAAACTCAGAGACAATTTCTTTTTAAATTCCATGACATGGAATTAAATTGACGTGGTTGAATCGCCATCTTTGAATACTTTTAAAAGTCATGCAGATATGGTACTTTGGGACAGGGTTTAGCGGTGGACTTAGTTAAGTTAGGTTAATGGTTGGACTCAATGATCTTAAAGGTCCTTTCCAACCTAAACTATTCTATGATTCTATGACATGCCATGAAATATTCCTTCCTTCTTCAGCAACTGATAATATACAATCACATAATATATTAACACTCACTTAGGTCTAGATTCCTCCAGTAATTTACTGAGATCTGTGTATGAAACTATGACCTCTATTAAGGCAGTTCCCAGGAAACTCAAGGCCCTGCTAGATGATGTTGATCTGTAGTGAACATTTACTGTTCATTTTACTAACGGACTTTCCCAAAATGTTTCTTTCTTGAAATTTTCTTACTTGTGCTACAAGTGGAAAAATAAAGATCCAGCATTAGATAATGTTATTAGTAAGCAAAGCCTCAAATCACTTGAAGTCATATCCATGTTTTTCCCCTGCATACAGTGACAGAAGAACACAGAATTTTTAAATCTTTGCTTTTATAAAATGAGATTTCTTCAGGGTTAATTCTATGCTGAAAATGTGTCTTAGGAAAAAGTTACTATTACTGTAGGAGGGCTTGATCGACAGATTCCACTGTCTGCTTACTGTGAAACAAAGGGATGAAACAGAGGATGATGCTCTAGTAGAGCGTAGATGATTATTAAGAGCATATGAAAGAAGCGAGTGATAGGTTTTCAGCCTAACTTTATCCAGGGTTCAGATAATTCAGTCACTGGATTTGCTAAATTAGAACATACTCCTTTACCTGATGTCTCCTTCTCTCTACTTGGAGGCAATGCTGGCCTTGTATTTGGATTCATGCCATCACAAATCCCACTTACTAGTAAAAGAAAACAGTTAAGCTTCAAGTATGAATCTTTCACTGTATAGTTATGAGGAAAAGGAATTATGCCTCAAAACTTAGTTTCCTAAATGGGAAAGAGACTACTGTGGCAGTTTGGCTCCAGTCAGAAATCCCACATACTTCCGAGGCTCTTTCTGAGGGAGTGAAAGGTTGAAATGGGGTTTTGGGTGAAATATTTTATTCAACAGTGGTCAGCAGTCACTCCATAGCAATTAGTGTTAAAATTAACAGAGAGTAATTTGAAGATAGTGACTGAGGATAACTAGCCATGCTTTTGAACCGTCACGTGGTTTATCAAGGAAACTTCTGAAATATTTGCCCTGTATGAATAGATGTACCTTTTATAAGATGAAATTTTATTCCCCTGGCTTGATATGAAAGATTTTCCATTTCCCAGTAGCAAGTGCAGCTAATGAACATACATACAAGCAAAAATTCTAGTCTGATGTGTTTTTACTAGGTGACTGAAGATCTTGCATTATATTCTTGCTTTTACTATAGCTGTGCTGCCTCTGTGAATGTATTCCCTAGGTTTTCACAAAGGGGCAAAATGGAACTTTTAGCATTTGTTTATTATTGTTGTTCTTGTTATTGATCATGGACATCTACTGCAGTCTCTAGGAATGCAGTGAAAACCCCATTCCAGCTAATGTTATTGTGCTGCCTACCTAAGTCCAATCAAGTGAGTCTTCATTAGAAATATATAATTAAGAGTTCAACAGTTAACATCAAAGCACTTAAACTTTTCTTTTTTCCCAAATGCCTCAGCAAATGGGTGTGGTTTAAGGTATACCAAGAAAATAAGCAGACCAAACCTCCAGGCAATTTCTGAGTGCCTCACATTCCAAACGACTGCAAATTTCTATCTAGAAAAGCTCTCTTTCAGAGAACTTTTTGAAGGTATCAGTGGAAGTAAGGGTAATTTTTACAAAGTTTTAATCATCACACAAAAATTACAATAAACTTTTCACATGACCTGAAGTATAAGGTAACCTTACAAAAAATGCAGACAATAGTGACGCCTTGTCATAAGAAAAGAGACTATTATATACAGGCTCTTCAAGAGACAAAGATACACACAACAAGTGTTTGAAATAATTGTGTTTTGTTAATTAAGAGAATTATTGACCGACAAAAATGTTCTTGGTCTTGAATAAGATTTACATGTATATGCTTGGGGATAACCCCACTTCAGACCTGTTCTGTCAATTTTGAGAACCTTTCTGTTCACATAACCCCTGTCCAGTGCTACCTTACTTGGTTGTTGATCATTTTCTCCCTTCTCCTCTGATTCACTCTAAAAAGTAGCAAACATCCCTAGAGGTCAAATCAGCAGATATGGGCTTCCACCCTCTGCAGCAGAAAGTCTCCCACTGTCATCATTGGCTGCTGCTTCTTATGCTCTTGCGTGGTTCAGACTCAACTAGTACAGATGTTTCATTTGACAGCGTTCTCTTACAACTTCAATCTTGCAGTGCTGTTCCCTTTCTCTGAACCACTGTATGGGCCAAAGGCCTTAAAATTGCAGAGACAGATATTCTGATACCCCTGTGGTACATAACTGCCATTGCTGAAGAGGCATATACCAGTCTGAGTAGACCTGTCAACCCTCCTGGTTTTTTTTTTTGCTTTCCCCACAAACTGCTTCCTACCTCTGTTAGCTATGCTAAAGGTGCCTGACCTTCCATAATCAAGGGTCAGATGAGACAAAAGCTTCAAGCATTCTGTGATCAAGGACAGGTGGCAGCTTGTTAGATACTGCTAGACCTCGCTATGAAGATTGACAAAACTCAGGGCTTCTGAGGCTATCCTTAGCTGGGAGAAGTGGCGCTTTCAGGTTTCTCAGAGGGTTGCTGGGACCCTCTCAAGACTTTTAGATAAAATCCACAGAAGATTAAGAAAATGTCAAAGTAAAGCCCAGAAAATACTTTGCAAACTGCTGTATATGTCGTGTGCTATAACTCTAACTCTTTTTCATGAAATACATATGAAATACAATAAAATGTAGACTATACTGAAAAGAGATCATGATAATCTGATTTACCTTCTCAGCTCTGCAATAACAGAAATGTTGCAGTTCTAGGCAGAGACACAAAAGAATTGGATTTCTATTTTATTTGTTCTTCTGATTATGTTTTATTCTTGTAACAGAATACTTATTTTATATGAACAGATTTTGTTTGGTTTTTTTATTTAAATTCTATGAAAAGGTGGATTTGGAAATGATGAAGAGAGCACATGTAAGCATTTACGTCTATAAGCTAAGTCTTGCCTTGTTTTGCCAATTTTTCATCAGAATGAGACATTCTAATGCATTTGCTAGAAACCAAATACTCATTTTACTTTACTGAAAATAAATTAATCAGTGTCTTCCATTTGTGCATCAAGCTATATTTCTCTGATACATTGCTGTAATAGAGTATGAAAGCAACAAAAGACAGAGAGAACAGCTTGAGAAGATTCTTAAGTGGTCATTCTTAAGGGGATTCTTAGTGGTCATTATTCTTGAGGGAATGTAGCCAGTGGTTGGCCCAGAGGAATGAGCAAGTAGTGCTCTGCCAAAAAAATTCTCAACCAAAAATTCCAACAGTGAGTTCTGAATCAGAACAAAATCCTGCTACATACACAATTCTTCTCCTTGTGAAGAGAATGAGAGCATGGATTATGTATGACAGGTACATCAATACATTGCTTAGTCTTGAGGGTGCTCCATTACAGCAACAAGAATGCATGCAGGACTTTTCATAGTGTAGACTCTCTTCACAGTCTGATTTCTGACTAGTTAATGACTTTTAAACACAGGGAAAGGAGTGAAGTCTATATGTTAGGAAATAACCTTCCATAAAGGTAAAGGAAAGCAATAATCATGGTGAAAAAAGTGCAGAACAGACAGATTTTTATGTTATTTCACAACTATAAAAGACATGTAACTACAGAAAATGAAAGACGACACATTAGGAAGAGAAAATAGAATTCATAAACAATTTACAATAGTGCAAACAAAACGAGATAGGCATGAGCATTCTTTTTCTTCTAATACATTTTCCATGTAATTAAAATACATTGTGTGATTAAATACAAGGTTACATGGATTTTTGAAATACTTATTGTATTTATAGTCCCACAAGAAATATCTATAAGCCATAACACATATGTATAAAATATACATAGAGTTAAACTTTCCTAAAGAGCCTCCATAATGCATGTTATGACAGTAAAATCAATTAATTTAAATTGTATTTTTCAGAACTATTAAAAGGGAGGAATTGTCTACAGGCTTTTCTAACAGGAAAGAGCACAGTACTGGCTGAAATATTTAATTTACAGAACAGACTGTACAAACCCTGTGACAGCTAAAGGTGTTTTTTTTTTTAATAGCTCTTATATTATGAAATGAAGTGTTGTTTATAGAGATGTGAGAGGTCACCCGTTGACAACATTATCAACTTTTAACAATTATTGTGGTAAAAGTGAATTAATTACCTAATTGATTAAAATTACAAATCGCTCAGGGCTGAACCCAAAAGGGAATGGAGAGCCTTTAATTCCAATAAATAGGAAGGTATTCTGGGAAAGAAACTTGTATAGTTAAATTTAGTTTCCTATTTACATTTCTTTTACACTAAACAGGGAGGTACATAAAAACTCAATTCACAGCATCTCTACTGATGGAGATGCCAAAATCAGCCTGATACAGGAATACAAGTGTGGCTGTAACCTTGTTTCGCAGCTGTGGGACCTCACTTGATGCTGAAAACTGAATATTGACATTCAAAGAGTAAAACCTCTTCTCGCATCTACATACCTAAACTGTCACTTAGAAACAGGTTTATACTTGAATTAAGAAATTAAATGGGAGAAGGAAGTGTAAGCTTCTATACAATAACTGCATGGCTACAGAAGAAGGGGAAACCTACATTTAGTTTCCTTTTTGGATCAAAAGGGATGATCATGCTTTAAGAATATGTAGACATAGTGCAGTCTGGGTGTCAGTCTAACCTCTGCTGGCAGCTAAACACCACACAGCTGCTCACCCACCGCTTTCCCTCCTTCTTCTCCGCTCCTGTGGGATGAGAAGGAGAATTGAGAGGAAGAAAAAAGGTGAGACCCTGGGGGTGGCGATAATGACGGTTTAATTAAACACCACAAAGAGAGAAGAAATCAACAGTGCTAACAATAGTACTAACAAAATGATAGACAAAGGAAGAAATAGAAGCTGGGAAGGCTCTACTGGTGCCCAAGATGCCAACTTTCCCTGCTCCAGCCACACTGAAGCAAGTTGAAAAGAGCCAACCCCACATTTGGCCAATCCTCCCCTTATATAGGGCCATGATTCATCATGGTATCAAATATCCCGTTGGCTGGTTTGGTTGTTTATCCTCACTGTAGCCCCTTCTAGCTGTGGTCCCTCCCAACTGCTTGGGCCAGCAGCTGTTTGTGATAATTAACCCAAATCGAACCCAGGATACTGGGTTTGTGCATTTCTCCTCTGCAACAAAGAATGGGAAAATCTTACAAAAGTTGAAGAAGTGATCTGTGTTTAATAGCCTGATGGTTAAGGTGTGTTGTTAAGAAAGAGGTCATGGTTCTGGTCAACATATATATACAATGTATCTTGTTTTATTTTGCAGCCTTAAAAATAATCAGAGCAAAGAGCAGGTATCAGATCCATTTTTTCCTCCTCTCCACCCTAGCTGGTATTCTGTTGTACTTTACAGAAACTTGAATGGCATTCACAGTACTCCATCATGGCCTCCAAATATTCAGCTTTCTGCTGTTTCATAACCAGGTTCAGCAGTCAGTTTGTACCTATTTTTTTTAAGCCATATTGCCAGTTCACCTCTTCACTTTTGCTATCCAAATCCATTCCTTGAGCATTAGCCCATCTTTTTTTTTACCAATAACTACATCAGTTCTCTATTTGCACTGTTTGTTCTGCAATCCATCAGTTTTACATTCTTTCTTATGCTGAAAGTCCAGCTGCAGTGTACAAGTCAAGATGCAGAGGTATTTTATCACCCCCATACAGTGCTCTTTTGTGTCTACCAAGACATCAGTAATTTCTCTATACAGGAAATATTTATCAGTTATTATCTATAAAGTCTGAGACTTAAAAAAAACCACAAACAAAACAACAAAATGGTTCATTAATTTTCACTTGCTTTGAAGAAAATTAATTCAGTAACGGGAACAAGAATACAAAGTCCAAGGTGGTCCAGCTGCAGTGGATCAATGAATCACCACAAGTAAATGGCACTAGCTTCCCATGCTTTCCCAATTATGAAGCAAATCAACATAGCACAAATAATCCAAAATTCTTATTATCAGAGAAGACAATCATGAGCATCACTTTAAATCAACATGTTTTAATTTACATCTGGGAGAGGACCAAGGGGTTGCACTCTGTTTATAGTTCAATGCAAGAATAATGATGTGATAAACTGTAGTAACTCACATTTTTATCTGGTTTGTGATCCTATATTTAATGCTCAAAACACACTGACTCTGACAAGAACATACTATGATGTTAGCTCTGTATCAATTGGCCTTCAAATGTTTAAAACATTGGACTAGAACCAGGTCTTCTGTCTTTCCTCTGAAACGATGGATGCTCAGACCTTACCTTTCTTAGGGAATCTAATACACACATACTGATCTTTGGCTTTTAGGGAAAAGCGTCAGGTATCATGAGATTCACAAAAAAATCATTACACTTGAGAGCAAGTTTATGAACATCAGATTTAATGGTTAGCTCAGGGCATGATGTTTTCAATACTGGTTGCTCTGAAAGCACTTCATGATGGAATCTGATTCACAAGATGTGCTGTCTTGTGGTGTACCTCCATGAAAATGTATAAAGAAATTTTCTCCTGAGGCTTTGCGGTCTGAGAGGTTAACTGGCAATGTCTTTGGTTCTGCAAATAAGCACTACGTTACAGGGCTTCAAGGTCATGGATGTCATCATATTTTGGAAATACATATACATGAAAGCGTTGCTTCAGAAGCTGTTATGTAGGCTATCACTGTTCAAGCACTATAGAAACATCAAAGCACAGAGTGGATCTGGAAAGTTATTCTGTATTGAGATTGACGTTTCTTGGGTTTTGTTTTTTGTTGGTTGTTTGGGGGGGGGTTAATGTGTTTGTAAGAATGGCATTTGATTTCTCTAATAACCTTTAAAACCAAATTATACAAGTATATAACAAATAAGGGAAAAAGACACCCAGAGTTGTATTCTTGCAAATAAGGTACAAAATTACTAGATTTTTAATAGAGGAAAGATTTCTGAATTCAAATATTTTCAATATTATTCCTTTTTATCCCTCAAGTTTCATATACAAAGTTATTCCTTCACTGATTGTTTTCTAAATCACATCATGTTTATAATCTTAAATTCAGTATTATGTCATGAAGATGAATACTGTATACAACTTGTCCAGAAGTTTCCATAGTATCTTCTCATGCACTTGAAAGTCTCTGTAAAAATCCCAGTCAAGATTTCTTTAATGAAAGTTATAGATTCCTATGTCCTCACATCTCAAAGCTCTGTTTTGCAGGTCTATAAAATTCGTCAGAGTGCCAACTTGTCAACCATGATCATGAAACTTGTCTATCCCCAGAGAAGGTGGCCGATTCTGAGCTGCCCACAGAAATTGGCTCCCAGCCTCTCCGAAAGCTGCCCACTGTGCTCAGACATCGCCTAGAAGCATTGCATCTGAGCCAGAGTTAAGCCGGATAGTCTGCTGACAATTGAGTGGTAAAATCACATACCAGGGTGTGAGCATGTATCCTGGCTCCACTTCTTTTACTAAGATGAAGATGGCAAATAAGAGTTTGCCAGCATCCCAGATTCCCACAACTCTTTACGGTGCTGACACTCAGGTGACACCAGAGTCCTCTGTGAGCCTTGACAAAGTCTCAGAAATACCCACCACACTCTGAAAATGAAATGAACATTTTGATGCTTAGAAATGAACATTTTACAATGATGCTAAGAAACAAAATCAGGCCATGCTGAATCCTTGAGTTTTAACACGTCATTTAAAATCCAACTTCATACAACTTCACACAACATCCTATAAGCTCATGTATGCTTTGTAGGATTCTATACAGTATCATATGTATACAACAAAATATATCTAATGAAAAAATTTATCATAGAATCATAGAATTGTCAGAGTTGGAAAGGGACCTTAAAGCTCATCTAGTTCCAACACCCCTGCCATGGGCAAGGACACCTCCCACTAGGTCAGGTTGCTCAGAGCCCCATCCAACCTGGCCTTAAAAACTTCCAGGGATGGGGCTTCCACCACCTCGCTGGGCAACCTGTTCCAGTGTCTCACTGCCTGCATGGTGAAGAACTTCCTAATGTCTAATCTAAATCTACCCTCCTCTAGTCTGACTCCATTCCCCCTTGTCCTATCACTACCCAACATCCTAAACAGTCCCTCCCCAGCTTTCTTGTAGGCCCCCTTCAGATACTGGAAGGCCACAAGAAGGTCTCCTCGCAGCCTTCTCTTCTCCAGACTGTACAACCCCAACTCTCTCAGCCTGTCTTCATAGGAAAGGTGCTCCAGCCCTCTGACCATCCTCGTGGCCTTTCTCTGGACACAATCCAGCACATCCTTATCTTTCTTGTAATAGGGGCTCCAGAACTGGACGCAGTACTCCGGGTGAGGTCTCACGAGAGTGGAGTAGAGAGGGAGAATCACATCCCTTGACCTGCTGTTCACGCTTCTCTTGATGCAGCCCAGGATACAGTTGGCCTTCTGGGCTGCAAGCGTGCACTGATGACTTGTTGAGCTTCTTGTCCACTGGCACCTCCAAGTCCTTCTCTTCAGAGCTGCTCTCAAGCCAGTCACTGCCCGGCCTATATCGGTACTTGGGATTGCTCTAACCCAGATGCATGACCTTGCACTTGGGTCTTGTTGAACTTCTTAAGGCTGGCATGGGCCCACCTCTCCAGCCTGTCAAGGTCCCTCTGGATGGTATCCCTTCCCTCCAGCATGTCAGCCGCACCACACAGCTTGATGTCATTGGCAAACTTGCTGAGGGTGCGTTCAATGCCACTATCCATGTTGTTGATGAAGATGTTAAACAAGACCAGTCCCAGTACTGATCCTTGAGGGACTCCACTTGTCACTGGCCTCCACTTGGACATTGACCCATTGACAGACACTCTTTGGGTGCAGCCGCCAAGCCAGTTCTCTATTCACCGAGTGGTCCATCCATCAAATCCATGTTTTACCAGCTTGGAGACCAGGATGTCATACGGGACAGTGTTGAAGTCTTTGCTCAGGTCCACGTAAATGTCATTATTTGCTTTTCTCTTGTCTGTTGATGTTGTGACCTTTTCATAGAAGGCCATCAGGTTTGTCAGGCACAATTTGCCCTCAGTGAAGCCGTGTTGATTGTACCCAATCACCTCTTCATTATTCTTCTGCCTCAGCAGTGCCTTCAGGAGGACCTGCTCCATGATCTTACCCAGCACAGAGGTGAGACTGACTGGCCTATAGTTCCTTGGATCATCCTTCTTTCCCTTTTTGAAAATGGGAGTTATATTTCCCCNTCCATGATCTTACCCAGCACAGAGGTGAGACTGACTGGCCTATAGTTCCTTGGATCATCCTTCTTTCCCTTTTTGAAAATGGGAGTTATATTTCCCCTTTTCCAATCAGTGGGGACTTCACCAGACTGCCATGACATTTGGAATACGATTGAGAACGGTTTAGCAACCTCATCTGCCAGTTCCCCCAGTACCCGTGGGTGTATCCTGTCAGGTCCCATGGACTTGTACACTTTCAGGTTCTTCAGATGATCACGAACCTGATCTTCACTTACAACGAGCAGTTCTTTCTTCTAGCCCCTGCCATTATCTTCTGTGACTTTGGGATTTACATTAATAATGATTTACATTAGATTATTTGCCGTAACATACACATTTTAACAAGACCTTCATGTTTTTTTAGAATGTCAACCTGATAACAGAATTAAGAATCAAAATTATATGAAAAAATATACAGAGTTTCTTCATTTTGCCTTTTTAAAGAATATTAACTTTTCTGTATGTAGGCTGAAATGGGAAAATATTCAGTTAATAGATATTTACTGTTACTTTACTATATTTAATTCAACAGGCACTCTTAGAGTATATTATGAAGCTTTCTAAAAGTCATTTAGGTTTTTTTCCTCACAAATAGGCAGGCTCTTCAGCACGCAAACAGCTAATCACATCCTAAAGTAGAACAAAAGTCATATTGCCATTTCAAAAACATATTGAAAGATGCTGATGTTTCACTTTGTTACGTCTTAAAACACAAAGCTTTACCTTATGGCAATCAAGAATAATTTCTTCACAATCACTGTAGTCGTATCACTTAAAACACAAGCAGATGACACTTTTTTCCAATATGAGTTTAATTGCAGTGCTGTGTATTGTAATACTGCAGTATTTGAGATGCTGAGAAAGGCCAGACAGCGTAGTCTCTCCACAAAACCTTTCTTCGGTTTCTTTTGTAAGTTCAGACCTTAAGAAATCTGAAGCAGGAGAGCTCAAAAAGAGAAATGAGAAGACAAAAAACATTTTCAATGGATTTATAATTTTCTTAACTAAGCATCTGCGTTATAGAACTTTCATGGTGTTATTTTGGATGTTATCCAAAGCCAATTAAAACAAGTAAGAAGACTCTCCAGTGTTTAAAATGTTTTCTAGATAATATATTGTGCTTTGGTTCAAATATATATTTGCACAAATACACTTTAAGTGCTGGTGTACTTTATGACACTTAAGCTTCAAATGACAGTGAGGATAATTTGCTTCTTTTATTATTGTATTTATTTTATTATGTTCTTGAATAACCACAAGGTTACAAATTATAGTTATTTGGAGAAATATAAGCAATTGTACTGGTTTCAAGATAATGGAGAATAATACATCTTCCTACTGAAAATTCTAAGAAAAATGTCTTAGTTCATTTTTTAGAATCATGGCTAGATTCTAAGAGTTGGGAGAAGTGGAGAGAATTACACTTAGCTTAAGTGCCTAGGTACTTATGTTCAGCATTTTAGACCCAGTAGAATTTACAAAACTGAACTGCTATCCTGTTTCCATCACTATACACACAATTAATTGCCTAAATCCATGTATTTCACAACAACCTGAAAACAAACAATTAAAATAAAATGCATCTACCACTGCTGAAGGGACAGATGAGAATGCGTGATCCTGCAAAAGAGGAGATGCTATTTCTTCTTTCATTCATTAAAATGCAGCTGATATCACTGAGATACTGGTTTTGGCAGTAGGAAACAAGTAACAGTATGGGAGCCTCTCTGCTTGCAGGACCATGATGCAAGTACACACTGGAATGTATATATTAGCATATTTTTGACACCTCAGAGGCTCTGCAACTTTTTGTGATTGAATACATGTTAAATAGATTTTTCTGCTCAGTTTGAAAAGCAGCATCCCACAACACTAGTTATCAATTATCTATGTGCTTCTCATGCATCACTTCAGTAGCTCAACACCAGTCAAAGCAAACTTCTTTCTGACATAATGATCATGACTGATTTAGTAAATTATATTGTACTCTCTAGCTTTCTTATTAGAATTTTTTCTATTACAAAAATAATTTTGTTTAAAGGTTTCAAGAGCACATTTAGAATCCTCTTTCATTGGCATGACAGTTACTGTCTGAGTAAATAATTATCCAGAATTTGAAGTAGGCTGGCAATGGCATCTATACAGTCATCGATAGGAAAATGTTCTTGACATTTCAAAGACATGTAGACTATCATATTTTGTTTACCTGAAAATTAAATCAGTTTTTCTGGGGAAAAAACATATATAGTTGGTATTTACATTTTGCATTTTGTCCTTTAAATAAACCTGTTCCTGAAATGGTGGTTGTGGGGGGGGGGAAATATTGCACTAATATTATATCGAAACTTTAGCATCTGTGAGTAAACTCTACTGACACACAAAGTCTTGCCTCTGAGTTATAATGTGGATTTTGCCTCCCATGTGTAAAGAAACCAGCAAAACCTTCCAGATCACTGTTACATATTGAATAGTCCCTTCATAGGAGTACATTAGAACAGATTCTATCTGTCCGTCACAGTTGATACCCACAGAGCAACCTAATGTACCAGTCACTACAGTATTCCATATGATCCCTGCAGGTTCATTTTATAGCAGTTCAGGGATGGTAGTTAAAGGCATGAAAAATATAATATATAATCCAGAGGCAACTGAGTGATGATGAGCATGATATTATGCATGGCTACAAGGATCATACCTGATGACAGCTAAATGCAATGGGCTGTATCTTCAGTGAGTAATCCTTTATTACAGTCTTGTGGCAGCCGCAAAAATAGGCTGCACACTTTTAAATGGAATAGTTTGTTGTGTTGTTTCTTTGTTTTGTTTTGTTGGTTTTTTTTTCTTGCACATGTTTTTTAGCTATCATTATTCCTTCTCACTACTAAAGTCCTGTAAAGGCTGTAAATTGTCAATCACTTACTCTTCATCTTAGTTTGATTTTAATAACTGATAGACCTAAATGAGATAGATAGATTACAAGTGTACTGCAAACTTTTTATTCATGTCACCCTTACACAGTGATGGTGGCTGCACTGCAACACAAAGAATACATCATATTATCAGGTAATGAAAGCTCCCCAACTTCCACTGATTTCATCAGTGATTCTGTTTCCTGTTTTATAGTAATGATCCAATAATCTTCTTTCAGTGACAGTAAATCTTATTTTCCTCCTGAGTAATATGCATAAAATAGATTTTACTTCATCAGAGAAGCGTTGTTTCAGCTGTTCCTGTGTCACCTCTTGCAGTTGTGGATTTTATATTGGTTCTCCCCACTGCAAACAGGAAACGTAGTAAACAGAATCAAAGCTAATATATGTCATGTTCTTTTTACTAAAGGACAATTCAATATAGATGGGCATATTGAGTATAGATCAATGATGCAGAAGCCATCATATTTAAAAGGGGTTTCAAAGACAGTTAAACACAGGTTACATGTGTTAGGATTGAACCGTCAGAGTCAGAAAGAGACGAAGGATCTCTGAAGAAGTACGGCAACACACAACTTCAGTGAGAAATCACTGTTGCATGCAGATGACCTGCAAGATTTGGAAATTTCAGAAGATTTACATCGTAAAATAATGGAGAACAGTAAGAAGTCTGTTTGCCTCTGAATTCACATACTCTAGGAATAAATACCAACGATGCTGTCAGTGATGGTTGTACTTGATAGGGAGAGAAAATGGCAGCAATTTTGCCCCACTAGCTAGAATAGCTGATGAGATGTGCCCACGATTCAGCTACATAAGCAGCAATACCATCTCCAAGAGTCTATCAATGACCACCACCAAATTTTTTTTTAGCATTACTCTAATAATCAACATATGGGCTAAGATTCTTCTTGTACATTTTGTTCCTTTCCACCTACACATGTAGCATGTGCTGATCTTAAAAAAAAACAACAAAAAACCCAAACTATTAGGGTTGCTAAGACTGAGAATGTCTAGAGATAACAAACTCCTATCACTGCACACCAGGAAGCAGATCAGGCCGAGGACAGCTCTGGGAGTTTTAAATCCTCTGGGCAGAAGCTATGCCCTTTTATCTGATTATTCATTCTTCTGGGGCATGCAAGCCCAACTCCAGATGTGAAGTACATGAAAAATGCTACTGATACAGGAGTTTTCCCTCACACTGGTAAATTACATTAATTTAGTGCATATGTAAATGACTGAGAGAAGAAAAGAATCTTTCAACCTTACTTTATGGGAAGGGATTTAACTTATGGGAATTATAATCAAATCAATGTATCTGTCTCACAGTGGGCTCTCCCTAGGTTTCCTTTCAACAATTTATTCTTTTAAGTTTATAATCTAACCCTGTCAGCTGAGCTTACAAGATTGGCAATCAACATTTTCATCTATAAATTAGTAAATATTTAGACAATATCTTCAAGTGCATTAATAAAAATGTGGTCTGTGTCCTATATATTTAAATGTTGTGGCAGTGCTTTAGCTACACATTTCTATTTAAACTGAACAGGAACAAAAAAGATGCAAACTCCACTTGGTTCTGTTCTCTTCCCTTGGGATAATTTTATTGTCATGGGCCTATTTGCAAGTTCTGCTCTCTATAACTTTAATAGGCTTCCCTGTTTCAATTCTCTTTGGAAAAAAAGGAAAACCATAATTTCTTCTTTTGACAGAAAGTACAAGGTATCAGTACAGGAGCTGCTTAAGCTCAGTAGAAATTCTCAAGAGAGAATAGCAGTTTCAATCTCTCAGATTTTTGCACATTTTGCTAAAGGTTTGTAGATGGTCACTCAGGGACTGTGATGCAGAAGGTAGGGTTTTGCTTTGACAGAAATGTGTAACCTTGTGAAAGATTTATGTGGATGTTGGTATATGCTCTATATTGCAGTCTATTGGTAGGAATGTGGCTATATGATTTCCACCTTCCTAGAACAGTGAGAGTTTGAAGAGTTAATGTGGTGGCCATCAGTGATCAATTTGTCTTAGGATTTTATGAACCGGATAGGGGTAGAAGAAGCCATCTCTCTACAGCCTAGTTTAATCTCACACCATCTATATTCTTCTAGTGGAGTGAAATAGTGAGACATCTTTTCCATTTTTTGGATGATGTGAAGAAATGCACTAGAGAGGATCAGAGTGTCAGATAAATTGATTTGTCTATAAGAGACTTTTTGAGTGATATACTTTGGGAAAAGTAGCAAGGGGAATAACAGAGAAAAAGGAGAAGGGAGGATTTTATCCTTTTGTTTCAAAGGAGGGCTTTGTGTTTCTCAAATTCTCTGTAACTATCAAAGATTATAAAGTACAGCAAGTACAGCAAGTTAGAAGAGTAGTCTCAGAGGAGTCATTAAATTATCACAGTGGTAAAACCTGTAGAAATCTTGGGTTTAATAGCTTGATCCATTTTCTAAAATTGTATTTTCTTCAGTGAAAAGAAATGTTAAGTCTTCAGGGACACTCCTGAATATACTGGGATCTCAGAAAGATTGTCTTGAAGGCACATAACTTCCAGTCCATTTTCTTGTTTTACTTATCATGTCTCCTTCTCTTTCTCAATTTCTAGTGACCTTAAGCAGTTGACTAGGTTTTTAAATCTTCCTCTTCTCTCCTTTTTAATAGTGTACATGTAGTTTCTGGTAGCCAATAGCACAGTGCAGAATTTTCTCCCATTCATCACTATATGCATCACTTTTCTGTTATGTCTTTAGAAAGCTATGACAATTTTACACTCTGAGAAATGCTATGATAGAAAAACTATTTCATACATTTGTAATTAAAGTATGTAGTGTGGTTCAATTTAACGAATGTCATATTTTGAAGTGAAAATAATTTTTCTCCAACCTGGAACAGCAGCAAATGATTAAAAGACAATAAATATGAACATTTCAAATTGTGGTAGCTATCTTTAAGAAACTGTTGATGACTTCAATTTCTATCATTTAGAGTTCCCTTCTCATCCAACCATGGTTTCTTTGAAGTTTAAGTAAAACATATTTTAATGTTTTGCAATGATAATTAGGACACATATAAGACTTTCAACCTGAGATTATGAAGTACTTTCCAGACAGTTGTTTAAACTTTCCACTACTTGTGTGTATTTTTTCTTCATTTTTTAGACATTTTAAATAAATTTAGAAAGAAAAACTGAATATGTTTCTGAAAAAAATCACCTACTCTATTATTCTGTGGGCAGTTTTGCATGTTTTAATAACATCCCTAGAAAAGTCTAAGAACCTTGAAAACTTCTCTGTCTTGGTCAGACTTCTGATGTACATTATCATGCTTAAGTTATGCGATACATACAAGACCCAGATTATAAATCCTACAGGTAAAATAAAAGTTTCTTAAATATCCTGTATATGTTCAGGCTTATGTAATACATACTGACTGTAGATTGATAGTGTATGGATTATCAACTGAATTTTCATGAGTTATCACTGAAGGCATAAACTTATTTTGCCTTCTGATAACTGGGCCATTATACTTCAGTGTTCTGTCTGAAAATGCCTTTTGATTCTGAGGGGCTGAGAAAAAAAATGGAGTGCATTTTATTCTGATGTCTCTCTATTTGTCTTCAATTTTATTTCCAGTTTGTACACTTTTTAAAAGGTAGGGGAAGGAAATATGTTCCCCTTCCTTTACTGCAGGTCCTGGAGGAGCTGCATGATGGAGTGTGGCCTGAGATTGGCTCCCTCCAAAAGCTGTATTTAATGCTGTTTCTCTATTTTCTTCACTGGGGTTACTTACTGTAGCATATGTAAGTAGTGGTATGGATATTTACACAATCAATGGCTGGGTGAATTGGACAGATTATAGACTAGGAATGACTTTTCGTTGATATTTTGATGCCAAAAGATAGTTTCTGATAAGAAACCGTTAGATACTTATATCATGCAGATACCAGTAAGAATTAACCGTCTATGTCCAGATCCTCAAAGAAATTCCAGGATCTACATCAGCACTGTCTGCTTAATGACTTCAGAACATATGACCACTCATCTACTATGTGTTTAGGCACTGAAATGCTTGCAAAGATCTGACTTTCTCCTGGATTTTAAAGTGGTTTGATGTATTCTGTAGCATTTAGACATCCTAATCAGTTTAAGAGCTTTTGAATACCCCACTATTCTTTCAACCTCTTTGGATTCACTTTGGATTCATACCTTTGAAAACCACAAAGAAAAGTGGAGTATAAAATTATTTCAGGGTAAATTTGATTACAAGTGAAACATGACAGTAATTTTGTTTTGATTAAAAAAAAAAAAAGTAGAAGCACTTGCAAGACAAGAAGTATTTCTTCTTCATTTGTTACTGGCAGGGTTTCAGTTCAAATATTGTTTCCTGCTCTATGTGTTCTACTTAATTAAAGGTATATAATAACTGATGATAGACAGTCTGCAAAAAAAAGCAAAAAGCAAACATGAATGATTATGAGTCCAGAAAATATGAAAGAATAAAAATATTTAGTCTGAGGACACAAGGAGAGAAAAGTAAAAAAAGGTAAATAGAATATGATGACAATTTTCAAATACACAAACACTACCACAGAGGAAAACCATACTTTATTTTCCATCCACATGAAAGACAGGGCAAGTAGTACTGTCCTTAAATTGCAACGAGACAGATCTATGTTAGACCCTGAATACTCTGGACAGGGGCCAAAGAGAGACCTCAGCCTCATGGGGAAAGAGTCATATTCCTAAGAAGATTAACGGCCACCATGGAAAACTACTAGCCTAGTACTGACCAAAGTCAATCATCCTGCTATGCTATAAATGCTGATCCCCAGTGAGGCCCATTGGAGCTCTCCAGGATCTCAGTGGGCTTAGACATATACCACTGACTGGGTCTAAGATTGGATCTAGCTGCACCTAGGCTTCTCTCTGAGAAGTTTAGAAAACAAGGGGAAGTTCATTCTGAAACTCTGGTAACTCAACAGAAGGGCATTCCTTAATTCCTTTCCCCATTTCCTTAGATATAAACCATTGACCAGGTTTAGGACTAGGGGTAGATCCAATCTTATTCTCTGAAGGAGTTCAGAGGGAAAAGGGGTGTACTTTTGAACCTCATGACAGAACGGGAGGATTTCCCTTTATCTCTAACATCCCCAATGTCCCTGATATTCTTAGTCATAAACTGTTGACTGGGTCTAAGATTGGATAGAGCTGCACTTAGGCTCATCTCTGAGGAGCTGGAAAGCAAGAGGGTCCATTCTGAGACTCTAGTAATTCAACAGCAGAGTCACCCTTACTCTTATCCCCCCCTCCCCCCATCTTCTTTTCCACTTCAAACCAACCAATCCCCATGAGAATCACCTTATCTGAGTCCCAAATCATATATATAGTTATACACACAAATCTAATAACCATTTTGCTTTCCTAGTTGTGTATATTTACTCACTTTGATATAGTAACCATTGTACTTGCATAAATCTTGTAATTCTTTTGCTTTCCTTTGATAATTTGCCTTGTAGTAAGTAATGTAGTGATCTTGTCATCAAATTGAACCTCGATGAATCTTTACTGATTCTTTACAATATTTTATCAAATTTACCATTTACTTTTCCTAATAAGTTGCATTTCTGCTTTCATGTGAGTGAAGTACACTCCACTCATTTCTGCAGCAAAGGGAGTCTTAACTAGAGCTCTGCAACAAGTCACGTGAATGATTTAAAAGCTGAAGCATTCTTACACCATTACCTCCCCCTCCTCGCAACGAGTGATTTAAGTGAAAACACTCATCTGCAACACCTATGTCTGTTAAACTGATTTAAAAGAAAAGTGAGCAGGCTGCTAAGAGTGACGATTGGTCCTGGACTCAGGGAAACAGATACGATGTGTTTGTATCCTGCAGTGTGTGAATGAAGAGTAGATGAGAAACAATTTTCTTGAAGAAGTTTTAATCCCAGTAGAAACAATAAATCTGCCATAAATAACTCTCAGTGGTAGAGGAACATCGCTCAAAAGAAACATAATTTGCGTGAGGAAAAGAGTAATTAGAATCCAAGTTAAAATGTTTGTTTATGCTTAAAATGAATAGAGTATATGAGGTAAATTAAAGTGTAGTACTCTCTTAACAAAATTCTAATCAGTAAAAGCAGCAGCATACAGTTCTATCCTGGAGGAATGGAGGAATCTCTTTTTAATTACTGGAAGTAATGATCCTTCATGCTTCAGAATAAGGGTGGGGGCTTTTTTATAACTCCTGAATACACTGCATGCATTTGGGGGGGGGTTAATACTCATAACTCATCTAGCTCATCTTGACAAAAATCCCAGCAGCGAGAAGAGTTTGTAAAAATATGGATGGCAATAAGCATAAGATTGGATAGCTCAGAAGTTAGGCTTATCAGGCAGTTAAATTCTCATGTGTTGTATAACACAAGCACTTGGGGTTTTTCATAATGCTAACTTGCTTTTAAGAATCTAAGAACAATCTGGAAGTTCATTGAGTAATACAACTAATGCTTGTTACTTCTTCACTTTCTGTTTCGGAGTGTCCAGAGCATCTCCAGAACTTTGTGTGAGGTATATTATTATTTAGGCCTTTTTTAGGTTTTATTTAGGCCTTTTTAAAGTGCATATACTGCAGTCTACCTTAAAGAGAGTTAAAGAAAGGAAGATAATAAGACAGTTGCTTGTATTTCCCAGTAAGTGTAAAATACAAACCTGTGTGGCAGAAAATACATTAGTTCAGTATCATCTTAATGCTCAAATTCAGAAGTGATCCACATATATTTTTATGTGATTGCATCAGAGCTAATAATGTCTATACCATAAAAGCTTATGTAGTTTGAGCTCAGCAACATGTGAAAGGAATTAAATTGCTGCAAGCTGAAGTATGCAAGCTGAGTAGATGCTCATCAGATCATCTGTCTCAACACAGATTCTGCATTCCTCCAGGCCATTTAACTTTGAAGATTGCCTACAGAAATAGCTTATTCCATTTCAAATAAATAAGGGTGTAATAAGCTCATCTCTATTAGCATTTCATAATGAAGACTTTTGTCTCCCAAAGAATGAATTGCCTATTTCCAACAGAAAGTTCCTTTGTAATGAAATTTCAAGTTTATCAGCCAAAAGCTGAATCCTGAGCTGACGACTTTTTTGGGTAAGTTTGAGCATATACCATTCAAGGTAAGAACAGAGATTTTTAACTGGACTCAACATCCTTTTTGAATGTGAAAAATAGAAAATGAGTTTGTTGTTCTTGTTGTAGTCTCTGTCATTGAGGAGACAGCTTGTAGATGAAGTTTTCAAGAGGCTGCCAGTTTCATGATTAGTTGTATTGGATTGTTGTAATTTAGACAGAATGTGATGAAAAAATGTGTAACTAATACCAAGTCACTGTCCATCAAGATAGCACAGGATTGCTAATCACTACATCTTGTCTGACACAATCAAAATCACCTTGGCTCAATATAGTTTTGTGATGATTTTTAACAGGTATACTATCTGTGAGATAGCCTTTGGGGAATTTAAATGACAGCAAATTGCTGTGCATCTATTTTAGTAAAGCAAAGAAGCAGAATGCCTATAGGAACAAGAATTTTTTAGTTCAGAATAATTTTCCCACTGTAACTTTTGAGTGGGCATATGTTCCCACTGTAGTTAGGAACAGATATAATGATGAATAATCTGTTGTGAGTTGTTTAGCCAGAAAGTGAAGAATTTTTTTTTTTTACTTTCCCAATTACTTATAATTTTTTAAACGTTTGCTTTGAAGACAGCTTTGACTGCTCATTATTCTCTATTTATTGGTTCTGATTTGTTGCCTGAGTCCTGTTAACTTTTCTTTGCAGATTGTATAACTCAGTGTCTTATAATCAAGAGCACAGAAACCAAACTTAGGATATTTATTTTTTTTCCTCAGTCTTGCTCACACACAACAACATGAGACAAGGGAATGTGTTAAGGTAATTGTGAACCAAGTTTGTATTATGACACTCAACATTTATATCAGGGTGTAGCAGGCATTAGGTGTGTCCTCATATCCATAGTGAAAACAGCTTCACCAAAATGCATCATAGATGGTATCACTGCCTGGACTTTTTAAAGCTCTGCCCTAGATGATCATCCCACCTGCAAGACTACTTGGGAATTCATTTGCTAAACCACTGACCCTAGATATAATGCCAGCAAACATTTTTTTCTGATGAATAATGAAGAAGAGAACGTAGGAGAAGAGTCTTTGACTATTATTTTTTTCTGTGGCATCCTCAAACTCTTTAACTTTATACAGAAGAACTAGATAAGAGATTTTTTTTTTTTCTTCAGATTCCACAGTAATGTTTTAATATGAAAATGTGTTTTTGGAAGCAGCATTGCATTTTTTTCTAAGAACACAAGGGAAACACCAAGGCTCACTTTAGCGAAGGGCCTCATGAGAATAGATGGAGAGAAAGGATCATTCAGAGAATAACTCTCTGCAAGGATTAGGTCAAGTAAGTTACAGACAACTTTGTACCACACACTCCTTTAGTCTTATCAGGGAGTCATGAGGATTCAGTCTAGAAGAAAATTCCCCACGTAAGAGACACCACTGAATTTTCTCTACCTAGTTTTTTATCATAAAGTTAAATAGTCAAATAAGGATTCTCAATATATAATTCCAAAGACCAGTATGAGTGAGAGGAAAGCTGATATGGGAGCCTTTTGTGATAGAGAATACATAAATTTGTATTTCATGGTTTCTTTTCTAGTCTATCTCACCTAAAACACCCGCCCCTCCATTTTATTTCTTCCTAAATTTCTGTTGTAGGCCAGTAGTATTTTAGATGCGAAAACAAAACATGTCATTTATTTCCTATACAATACAAATTTAAGTGGAAACAAGACAGTGAACAAATGCTTATTATATGCAGATATCTCCAAATAGTCTAATGTAAGTGCTAAACAATTCATTGCACTAAAAAAAAACACAACAAAACACTGCTATTGAAAGCAGTATGTCAAGGAATCTCAGGCCAGATACAAATCAGAGTTTCAGAATATGGAAGATAACTGCAGACGTGAAAGGGCACTGAACACTAAGATATATAAAGTATTGTGGAATTTTTAATCAAGAACAATTACACTTCTAGGATGTAACATTCTGGAGGCAGAGCTGTAAAGAACATAAGCATTATGAGCAATAATTGCTCCCTGAAATGTGACAGGAAAGTAGAGGTGCCCAACTCATCGCTTTCTGCAAAAAGCAAGGAACCTGCTTTATCCCTTTCTGTGCCCTATGTAAATTTATAAAATACAATATAGTAGAAAATTCATACAATATACCTCAGTTCAAAGACTGAGAGCTGAGCAAAAACGTGTCAATGGAGTGTGTAATACAACAGGGATTTTCATTAAATATTCAGTAGACACAAAAAGTGGAGGACTTGGGGTACTGGTAAATGAAAAAGTAGACATGAGCCAGCAATGTGAGCTTGCAGCTCAGAAGGCCGACCATATCCTGGGCTGCATGAAAAGAAGCATGGCCAGCAGAACAAGGGAGGTGATTCTGCCCCTCCACTCTGGTGAGACCCCACCTGGAGTACTATATCCAGTTCTGGAGCTCTCAGTACAGAAAAGACATGCACCTGTTGGAGCAGCTCCAGAAGAGGCCCACAAAGATAATCAGAGGGCTGGAACACCTCTCCTATGAAAACAGGGTGAGGGAGTTGGGGCTGTTCAACCTAGAGAATAGGAGGCTCCAGGAAGACCTTATAGCGACCTTCCAGTATCTGAAGGGGGCCTGCAGGAAAGCAAGAGAGGGACTTTTTATAAGGGCACATGTTGATAGGACAAGGGGCAATGGTTTTAAACTAAAGGAGGGTAGATTTAGATTAGACATTAGGAAGAAATTCTTTACTGTGAGGGTGGTGAGACTCTGGAATGGGTTGCCCAGAGAAGTTGTGGATGCCTCATCCCTGGAAGTATTTAAGACCAGGCTGGATGAGGCTCTGAGCAACCCGGTCTAGTGGTAGGTGTCCCTGCGCATGGCAGGGGGTTGGAACTGGATGATCTTCAAGGTCCCTTTTAATTCATGCCGTTCTATGATTCTATGATTCAGCCTGGGGAAGAAAGGCTCTGGGGAGACTCTATCGTGGACTTTCAATACTTAGAGGGGGCTTACAAGAAAGAAGAAGGACAAACATTTTAGCAGGAATAGTTGCAATAGGAAGAAGGGTAATGTTTTTTAAACTAAAAGAGAGTGGATTCCGACTAGATATAAGGAAGAATTTTTTTACAATGAGAGTTGTAAAACACTGGCCCAGGTCGCCCAGAGAGGTGGTAGATGCCCCGTGCTTGGAAGCGTTCAAGGCCAGGTTGGATGGGGCAATCACCAACATGATCTAGTTGAAGATGTCCCCGCTCTCTACAGAGGAGTTGGACTGGATGACTTTTAAAGGTCTCTTCTGACTCAAACTATTCTATAATTCTATTAAAAACAATTATGCAGAAAAAAATACATAATAATAGGATATACAGAATGGAATAACCAATTTCTGACCAATTTTGACTTAGGAACTACATGAACAAGAGTTTATTCTACCTTTTGTGTTTAACAATATTTGATTTCTTTTCCAACATGAATTTGTTTTTTGAATTTATATTTAGGTATATATGACCTGGTGAGCAATGAGGGTCCATATGTATACACCATGTTAAAAAAAGTGACCAACTTATATTCTGATCGCTTTTCTAGTTTCTTTTCTGTTCAATTTTGTATGCTATAATAGTGAAAACTAGTAAAAGCGCTAGACAGATTCCAAAAAAGCGTGAGTACTGCTGGTATTGAAAAAAATGAGAAGAAAAAGAGCCAGCGACTTTGCAATTAGAGTCATTAATGGTGTTCTTTTTGGAAGTACTTAGCATTAACAGCTGTGTGGGAGGTGATAGTTCTAGAACCAATAAAAACCCAACCATAAATGTGCTTACAATGGGAGTCTAATAGAATTGTTCTTAATTAATCACCGCCTAGGCTTGCTTAATACTGCCTTAACAAAGCTGTATTTAATTGTCTTCTGGATGGAATAATCTTAAAGAATCCTTGCCAGATTGGGGGTTTAGAAAATAGACAATGCCCCACTCATTTAGCTATTTTGTGTCTCATCTTCATAGTGGAGTTAATCAATTCATTTGATGTAAACAATATAATGAGATTGACTTATAGTAAATCCTCTTGATTATATAGGGACTTTCTTATATACATATAGACATACACATTTAAATCCATTGTGTATCTATCACTGACTGAAAATTCAAAGTGACTTCTATACAGTGTAACGTTTTTAATGGCATTCAGTTTTTTATTCTAGTAAGACCTAGTCTAAATGGAATTCATATTGGTAGTTCATTGTATTCTTATCCAAGTCCATTAGGTAGGATATTCTAAATCCTCTTTTGCCATTATTATTCAATGTCTAATTTAAGAGATTTTGTGATTTTTTTTTTGCTCTTTTAATTTTTCCCAGGCAGCTTATATCTACCATTTAATTCTCCACAGTCAGACCTTGTTAATGGCTAAATATTGATTGAGACATATGAAAACTAGCTATTATATTCTCTGTGAAAACATTTTACACATCTTCATTGAAAAACTCCCGATTTTATTGACTATATTCCTTGCTACTTTCAGTATTTTCACACTACTTTTAATAATGAAAGGCATGAAGAAATAACAACTCAAGCAGATTTTGAGCCAAAAAGACTCTATAACGTAATTTTTACTTCTGCATTTTGGCCATTTTATAAAAATGAAGTCAGAATCATAATATCTGATGTCACATCTGATGTCCATCCTTTTTTTCCATTGAAAGATAAATGTTACAAAACTTGGCTATTATTTTAAGAAGAAAAATTAGAATAGTTGCTACTGGCCATTGCTACTGGCCAAGCCTATCAGAAACATACACACAAATTATAGAGGGACATGGTTGTTCAGTAGTCAGATAATGCATTTTGTTTGTTTGTTTGTTTTGTTTTGTTTTAAGAGATTTAAAGTGTTAAGATTGGTACTGTAGTGAGTGAAGGCATTTCATTGAATTGCCAGAATGTGTCAGATGATAATCAGGTGCTCCTGCTCAAGTAAAGTAATAACACAAAGGATAAATAAAACATTAAAAAAAAACCCCACACTAACAGTGAACTGTCCATCAATATATTTTTTTCACTGTGCTAGCAAAATTATGGGGTAAAGTGACATAACAGGCAATTTCTCTGTCATGCAAAGGCCACATACTTTTTTATATATGTTAAATGTGCAGCCAAGGTAGATTAAATAATCTCATGTTGCCTGATACGGTGCTATTTGAAATGAAGTAGAAAAGTGTCTATAGAACGCATAATGCCTTTTTATTGAGCAAGGTTCAATGAAGGTGGAATAACTTTTGCTATTCCCCATTTATTATTCTGTTACTTGCTTTGCAAAGAAAAGAAACCACCTATAAATTCGTTGATAAATGAGCTGAATGGATGCCTTGCTTCACCATAGCTTCCACATCTATCACCATGTCATGTTCTGAGTTATGTTATGTCATAAATTACTGTAGCAGTAAACCTTGACAAATTTTAACAGATAAAGCTACGTCCCATAGCAAGAACATACTAGTAAAAAAAAAATGTCATTTGCTACTCCAGTAATGTTCCAGAATTCCTAAAATCTTTGTGAACAAATATGAATCAAACCAGAAAATGTAATTGCCTTTGTCCTCTTGACTTTCTAAGGATGAGAATAATCAAACTGGGTGCTCCTCCACTTTGCATACAATGTTTGAGTTAAGGGAATTTAGAAAAGAATCATGACTAATATCTTTCCGTCATGTACAAAATTTAAATGTTATGCAATTGATAATTTATACCTTGATATCTCACCTGAAGACTTTGGAAGAATCTGCAAGTCATTTGCTGAATTAGAGCAGATTTTTATATCACGTGACTTTTGGATTTTTTAATAAATTGATCATCAGGAATATATGGAGGTATTTGTATATGTATGTATGGTGGGTTGACCCTGTCTGAACATCAGGTGCCCAACAAAGTCATCTATTACTCCCCCTCTTCAGCTGGACAGGGGAGAGAAAAATCAACTAAAAGCTCATAGGTTGAAATAACGACAGGGAGAAATCACTCACCAGTTATCATCGCAGGCAAAACAGGCTCATCTTGGGAAAATTAATTTAATTTATTACCAGTCAAATCAGAATAGAATAATGATAAATACAACCTAAATCTTAAAACACCTTCCCTCCACCTTTCCCTTCTTCTGAAGTTCAACTTCACTCTCAATTTTCTTTACCTCCTCCCCCTCAGTGGTGCAGGGGGATGGAGAAAAAGGGTTGTAGTCAGTTCATCAAACATCTCTGCCACTCCTTCCTACTCAGGGAGAGGACTCTGCACACTCTTCCCCTGCTCCAGTGTGCTGTCCTTCCCATGAGAGACAGTCCTCCATGAATTTCTCCAATGTGAGTCCTTCCCACAGGCTGCAGTTCTTCATGAACTGCACCAGTGTACGTCCCTTCCATGGGGTCATAAGCCCTGCCAGAAAACTTACTCTACTGTGGGAACCTCTCTCCATGGATCTACAGGTCCTGTCAGGAGCCTACTCCAACGTGGGGTTCCCATGGGGTCACAGACTCCTTCAGGCATTCACCTGCACTAGCGTGGGTTCCTCCACTGGCTGCAGGTGAATATCTGCTCCACTGTTAACCTCCATGGCCTGAAGGGGCGACAGTTTGCCTCATCGTGGTCTTCACCTTGGGCCACAGAGGAATCTCTGCTCTGGCACTTGGAGAACCTCCTCCTTCTCTTTCGTCACTGGCCTTGGTGTCTGCAGAGTTGTTTATCTCAGATATTCTCACTCCTCTCTTCTGACTGCTGCTGGTGTTGTGCAGGTTGTTTTCCCCCTTATTAAATATGTTATTCCAGAAACACTACCACTGCCACTGATGGGCTTGGTCTTGGCCAGCAGTGGATCTGTCATGGAGCCAGCTAGCACTGGCTCTATTGGACACAGGGAAAGCTTGTGGCATCTTCTCACACGAGCCTCCGCTGTAGACTCCCTGCTACCAAAACTTTGCCATGTGAACCTAATACAAGATATTTGTAAGTATCCATATCATACTAGCTTTATAACATTTCAGCAAAGGTAGCATCAAGGAAATGATTAGGGAAGCATGTCTGGCAATAATGTTAATTATCACTCGGTGACCTGAGAAACAGCACTTCATTGATCAGTCAGTCTGCCTGCTTTCCATGTGCAGGTGCAGACATTGTCACAGTCAGGTTTGGCTGTGCTCCCTTCTCTTCATTGAGTATAGAGGGAATTTAGAGCTCTAAATTGAGATATTGACAACTAGAGTCCAAAGTCTCCTTCTAGCCCCTTCCACCTAAGTCTTTTGAGGTTTTTTGATGGCTAGGTCTAGACATTGCCTGGTCTCCACATGCAGCTGTACCTTCTGATGCGTAAGCATGAGACTAAATCCCATATCCTTTAGAAAGACTCACCTACTCCTCTCCAGACAAAGCAGAAAATTAAATGCTCCGATAGACATCTATATGGATAGTATCAATAGGCAAAACTTGCCGGTGTGGACTAGAATGTAGGGCAAAAAGTTGTACTAAACACGAAGTACATGACAACACAACAGCCAAAATCTTGCATCTGTATCTGGGGCTTTGTGATGAAAACATTTAGTTGTGTTTCACTGTCGCGTTAAAGGTGCGAATGAGATATTTGCCTGCCCCAGTTTCTGCATCACTTCACTTTGTGAAGACAAATGAACTTCAACAACTAGTGAATAACAAGAAGCTCAAAATAAAGATCCCTGCTGAATAATTTAATTCCAGCTCATCTT
Organism: Baryphthengus martii; assembly: GCA_013396935.1. Taxonomy (NCBI): domain Eukaryota; kingdom Metazoa; phylum Chordata; class Aves; order Coraciiformes; family Momotidae; genus Baryphthengus; species Baryphthengus martii. The sequence continues at coordinate 152,533 of VWZK01020214.1, forward strand.
TAACTGACTGTACTTTAGCTGTGTCAGTGTGGCTTGATTCATATCAATGGGTGGTAGCTGTCATTGATAAAAATACAACCAGCAATTCTTTAAAAGAGAAGAGAGGTACATAGTCAAGAGTAAGCATTTGTTCAACACATATTCAAGTAGCACTTGATATGAAGTAGTTTATAGCAAGTCATTGTAGTTTTGTACAATGGGTTTTGAAGATGTATACTTTTACGAGATCAGGTATATATGTATTAAATGAACAAAACTCTATTTAACTTATGGCTCTGATAGCCAGAGAAGTGTCTCTACTGAATAAGTATTGGTTCTCATTTGCCAGTAACAGTAAAATGTAATGTAAATTTAAACTTCCGATATCTTATCTTAGAGGGAAAGTGTCAAAATGACAAAAAGCAACAATCTTTGAGGATTGTTTGTTGTACTTTGTGTCACATTGGTTTCTTTCAGGTAAAAGAAAAAACTGGGCTGTGAAAGTGCAGTACATTGCAAGGAAACAGCAGCTGTGCTTGAATTTACACTTAGGACAGTTAATAACTTTTCCCTTAATCTTGTCATTTGACTCCCGTTTTTAAGGTTCCACAAATACCAGTCACACAAACACCAGTCAGGTGCCCATCCTGTCTCTCTCCCCATCCAGTTTCATTCAGTGTTTTCCACTTCATTACAAACAAGCTACATGACTGGTCTTCCTACCCCTTATTTGCTTCATGGTATTTAAACTTCTCTGCATAGTGTTTAATGTCTGGAACAGGTTCCCTTTTTCAATCTGATATACCTCCCCCAGTTCCTCAAGTTCTTTATTGTATCATTTTTCTAAAAGAAGGTTCCTTTCAACTCTCTCACAATATGCCCTAGTAACATGAACAGAGAGATGACTCAAATTTATTAATAGTTTAACATAAACTTATAGGCCTAGATCTATTGGCTGCAGCTGAGTCTCATAATACCATAATGGATTTTGTGCATATTGTCCAAAGGAAGGTCCTCAGGGAAGTGACATCAAATGCAATTTTCTTCAAAACAATTCAGAAAACAGTTATTCAGTGGAAACCCGTGAAGAGTTTGAGTTTTCACATAAAAAAATCAGTGAAGTAGACTGTAGATGGTTTTTCCTGCCGTCCCAGTCCCTGGCCCAATCTTACTATGGGGTGCCCTTGAATTGTACTATAAAACCAAAGAATAGCCGTGCTGTTGCTGCCAGTTTATAACAGATTCCAGTATCTATGCAGAAAACACTTGAATTAAACAAACTTCTTGACTCAAGGGAGTTTGCCACATGGGCAGGGGCTAAGTTTGTATGTCTGAGGGATCAGAAAGATTGTCTTCATTTGTATTGAGGAGGAAACATACTCTACTGAAGCGATGCGTATAACAGCTTTTCTGGGGGAAAGGGTTGTGTTAAAGTTATTAAAATTTAAATCGAACCACTTTTTTCTTCATAAAGTGCATAAGCAGATATTTAATTGTACTGTTATAGAACTCACAAGTATGCATTTAACTTAATTGTGTAGTGTAGCCTTGAGATCAATCAGACATTAGATCAAATTAAGCGGTTAGTTAAGCATTTAGATCAATGGGACTTGCGCTGAAGTACTTTTGTGGTCTGTACTGTAGATGTTATACTTTCTTTGTTCATGCTGTTCTGCTACTTGGTATCTTTTAAAGAAATATGAAGTTATTTCATTTTATGCAAGTAGTATGTCTTCATGATACTAACCAAGATAAATTTGTGTGGAACAAGAAGTGGTTTTCTGTTACAGTACTGAAACTTCTTACAGAAATGAGTATACTAGAAATTCCTTTTGTGTTTTCATAGTGAAACAAAATAACTACATAGTTCAAAAATTTGACTTTAAACGTATGAATCATTAACTGGGCTTTTAATGGGACTATTTCTGTGTTTAGAGTGAAGAGTATGAACACAAATTTGCTGAATGTGAGACAATAGAATTCCTGTGAATGCAACGTGATGTGTTATATCCATATAAGAAAAGAAAATACAAAGCAAATTATTTACTCTATCATTTGAATGCTGGGATGCAGTCTCTGTTTATGTATTTGGATACACAAATTAATGCAAGCAGGATCACAAGTTTGGAAAAAATCTTTCTGTCTCAATTTCTGGATTTTTTTCTGGATTTTCAATTAATCTAGATTTTTTTTTAATAGCATTTCTTTTTTTTTCAAAGACTCAAGAGAACTAGACATTATTTTTCTTCATTCCTAATGAAATTGCTTATCTGTACATAACATTTTTATTTGTACTTGAATCTATTTCACACCATCATATTAACAGAAGTTTTTCTTTGTTGCTGATTATGAAAGATCTTGAAGTAGCTGTTCTTTTGTTTTTCTTTTAACGTTGAAAAAAATTGTGTCCTTATTTCATCACGTTCAAATATCTTTGAGTAGTGTAAGCTGAACCCAAGGATGTTTGATCTTATCAAACTAAGTTCTTTGATTAAATATACATTTTAATGTTGTTTGGGTTCTGATTTCAGAAATTATTTAAATGTAACAACATGAAGTTAAACTGCATAAGACAGCCTTATAAACTATATGTATTCCAAGCCTCAAATAACACATTGCCCTATACGTAAGAATTAATGGATCGTTATCCAGGAAAGCCAAAGAAAGAAGAGAGAAACTAAAAAAGACAACCTATGTTACACTCCTAAGGTCATTCCTGTAGTAAAATAACTGCACACATATGAAGAAAAAATTGGTCTAGATGAAAAACGGAGCAACAATGGTTTATTTAAAGAATTTTGTTGGGCTTTTAAGGTCATTTCTACAATGAAAAATATCTTCGGAGTTGACACAGTAACACTGCAGTCTGTATCAAAGGATAATTGAAAGGAAACAGTTATTATTCTTATAAAGCCAGTTCCAATGTCCAAACTTTGCTATATAGGAGGATATTTTTTCATAGGGCTAGAGAGTCAATTTTGTTCCCAATGAGGAAGGTGCAAATGAATCTAGGATGTCTGCAGCCTTTGGGTCACTTACATAGTTCATACAATTTAAAGTTCTAAAAAAAAAATTAGCAGGTTCAAAAATAGAAACTATCTTTGAAGTTTGAGAGCAAAATCTTCCCATAGGTGTATGAAAAATACGCCAAGTAGCTAACATTGTGTGATATAAAAGCCTAATGTCACTATACATAAATTTCTGATGTATTTAAAATATTATCACATAGTAATCTATTTTTTACAGATTTTCTGTAGTTAAGGAGACAAAAAAAAAATTGCTAAGTTTTTTTTCAAAGAAACTTTGATAAAAACATGTTGCAAAGTTATGTTGAGATATGGGTCCCCCAATAACCTCAGTGTTTATATACTTCCCAGAATTGCTAATAGACTCAAAATTGACAGCTTTGAGAGAATATATTGAGGACCATTCTTGAATACCGTACACACAAGTGATTAGAGCTTCTCACAAAGCAGCAGGTGATTCTGCCCCTCTACTCTGCTTTTGTGAGACTCCATCTGGAGTAATGCGTTGAGCTCTTGAGCCCTCAACACAAGAAGGACATGGATCTCTTGGAGAGGGTACAGAGGAGGGCCACAAAGATAATCAGAGGGCTGGAACACCTATGAAAACAGGCTGAGGGAGTTGGGGCTGTTCAACCTGGAGAAGAGAAGGCACTATGGAGACCTTATAGCAGCCTTGTAGTACCTGAAGGGGGGCTACAGGAAAGCAAGAGAGGGACTTTTTCTAAGGACATGTGGGGATAGGACAAGGGGCAATGGTTTTAAACTAAAGCAGGGTAGATTTAGATTAGACATTAGGAAGAAATTCTTTACTATGAGGGTGGTGAGACTCTGGAATGGGTTGCCCAGAGAAGTTGTGGATGCCTCATCCCTGGAAGTATTTAAGACCAGGCTGGATGAGGCTCTGAGCAACCCGGTCTAGTGGTAGGTGTCCCTGCACATGGCAGGGGGTTGGAACTGGATGATCTTCAAGGTCCCTTTTAACTCAAGTCATTCTATGATTCTATGATCTGCGATCAAACCCTGCTTTCATTTAGGCAGAGGAGTCTCTCGGCTCTGAAGATTTTATACTCCCTGGGAAATAATTATTTTGGATTAAGGTAAATGTCAAGGAAGAACGCTGTGGTTTAGGCCCTGCTGGCAACTAAGCACTGTGCTGCCACTCACTCACTGTCCTCCTCCTGCCCCAGGAGGGATGTAAAAGACAATTGGGAGAAAAAGGCAAAATTCCATGGCTTGAGATACAGCAAGAAAAAACAACAGTAATAACAATGATACTAGAGACATATATAAAATGATTGATGTACAAGACAACTGCTCCCTGCCCATAACCTGATGTTGCCCAGCCTGGCTGTCTGCCTGCTCTGCCTACTCAATTTGCATGTGCTCCCTCTGATCAGCTCCTTCCTTGTATACTGGGCATGATATTAGTATGGTATCGAATACCCCATTGATTGGTTTAGTTTATCCTGGCTGTGGTCCCTCCCAGTTTCCTGTGAATATTAAGTCTATCCTAGCCAAATCCAGGACAAAGAGTCAGGACTGTGAATTCTGAGTAGAGTGTGGACTTTTCTGGACAACAGAGGAAGCTTAAATCCATTAGAAAATTAAGAAAGAGGTCTTATCCTTGACTCATTATTTCCAGGTATGTAGGTTAGGGTCATTTCTGGTTTAGGTGTGGAACTGTGTTATAGAGTCCTTCTTTAGCTACCTTGATCAAGATGTGCCTTTTGGGAACCGCAAGTGCTCACTTCCAGGCTGTGATGCCTTATTGGTGACCCTCTTGCTGCTCTACCTTCAAGCCAAACCCTGGGATGCCCAAGGATGAAGTTAGTCACTGGAAACACTATTATATTTCTTTAATCTTGGTAATTTTGTCATGTCATGTTAAGTGAGAGATAAAGGATGGGACCAATATCTTTTGAGAGCGACATAATTACTGATAGTACTTCCATTTCTCTGTCCTTTCACCAAAGGCATTGCATTTCTGTTCTCTGTGAAACAGTGTAACTATTTGGGTTTTTTTTCTGCTGGACCTTCTAACATTTCTTATTTGATAAAATGAGATAATATGCAATTACATTCAGGAAATCACTGCCCTCACTTCTGCTGTTACTTCAAAGTAGAAACCAGCAACTTTATATCCTTCACCTAAGTTTCAGTGAGCTCATGAAGTAGCTATTAAACAAAAATTGCATATCCGCTATTTCAGCAGAGCGCTAACAGATACTTAGTACAGTATTAAGTGATACTTAAAAGACACATGCAGTTGCATTACCATAGATGTGCAATTAGGCCAAAAGAAATATATAATTAAGATTTTTTTTATTTTTTATGAATTCATAAACATGATAATCAAAAAAAAGCAGATTTAGTAAAGCTTCTTAGTAAGTACATTTTCCCTCCTTTGATATCAGAGACTAGTTTTGGAGTGGAATATGGCTATGTTCTGGTCATTATAACTCAGTTACATTTATGTAATACCTGATTATCTATAACATTCTCATTTTACAATTTGCTTTTAGGATTTGGATTAGCCTTTAGTAAAGTTATATTAAAAAAAAAACACCCAACAACAACAACAAAAAAACAACACCCTGAAAAGAAAGTTGTACTTAAGTAAAGTCGTAATCAATAGCTCATCTGACTTCTCAAATTTCTACATCAACAGCAGAGTTGTTTTTTGCTGTTTTTGCCATGCCATGGACTATATACTAGAAATTGAAATGATTTTAGTGTTCCTGTATTTTGCTTTAAATAAATTGAAGATAGGAGAACAATATCTACTTTGCCACGTTCCTAGTTTATATCTGAATTCAAGTTGTTCACTGTCTTTGTATCATCAGCTGGTAAAAAATCTGCAGCATTTGTCCATTCAGCTTCATTTTCTTGGCAATAGTTCTGCAGGTAATTTTCAAATATAATTAAAACATTACACGTAAGGTGTGGGTATGATAGAATGACTATGATACAGCTTCAGTCTGGGTTTCAGACTTTGGGCAAATGGGCAACGAGACATTCACAAAGTGTTCCTTACATTTTGTTGTAATTGCATGCATTATGTAAAGTATAGTGGAATGAAATACTTTTCACTAGTAGCAAACTTAGGGGAAGACAAGTGAATAAAATTTATTGGATAATTTCAACTAGATGAAAAAGGTGTAAGACTTGTGAAAGATTATGATGTTTTATTTTACAGTTTTATAAATGGAAAGTTAATTTTTATTGGAAACAAGCAAGATACTGTGATTTTTACTTCAGCACAATCACTTTTGGATTCAAGTTAATATAAGGTGTGACATGTTTCTCTTATGTTAAGTGTGAAAATTGTTTTCTGATACATGGATCTTTTAAGCTACATGAAGTCTTTGCTCTTCTCCACAATTGAAAAAAAAAAAAAAAAAAGAGAGAAAAAAAAGTCTGGATATTTTAAAGTTGAAAATTAAATAGAAATTGTGCTTCCCCCTTCTGCATTCCATGTTGGAAAAGAAAAATTTCTGTCCAAATCAGGAACGTAGAACTCCCTCAAAGCCCTGTGACCTTTTCCTATACATCTGTACCTGTCCTGCAGACTGTTATTTTGCTGTCAACATCAATTTCTTCTCCACGTTAGGTGAAAATTGATGTGCCTTTCTGGCAGTATATAAAGTGAAATTATGAGTCTTTGACTATTTCAGTATTTTATAGTAATGTAAAAATGGGCTAACACTCACTTTAAAAATGCATGTCCAGTCTATATCAGTGTTACATTTAAGCTGAATTGTTGTAGTATTTTCTTTGTGTATTTTGAAGAGCTACATATCTCTCAGGGTCTTTCCTGCTCATGAAAATCTCTTGAATTCACTTGGAACTAGCATAAAAGGTGAAAAAGTTTTCCCATTATTTGCAGATGAATCAATGTCATGTTGAATGCATGTATTTGAAAAAGGCAATCTGTGGATAAATATTATTACAACTTTTTTTTAAGTTTTAGAACACTTGTACCACCTTTTTGTAAGTGGCAGTGATAAGTGCAGAATCTAAGAGAGATTTCCTTTCCTTCCATAACCGTATTTACAGAACTTCACTGCAGGTGAAGAGAAATCAGGTACATGATATTAAGATCAGCTGTCAAACTACAGGTTTGCTTTGAAGAATCAGTTTGTGCAAACATCACAGTTGCTGTGTTTACTGTACGTTGGTATCATCCACATCAAAAATAGTCTCTTTAAAATAAAATGGTATTATGCTAATTGCCTATTCCATCAATTTGGGTGTGGTTTGACAGTGAAAACCAAGTGAAACCAAGGTGCTTCCTGTTCATATACCATTAACAACATGGCTGAAATTATGCCTGTGGTGTCATCTCTGCAATTTCATAGCTTTCATATTTTGCCTTTAGTGACACTTATGAAGCACCTTTTCACCTGTGCTAAATAATTCTATTGGAATAAGAAATAGGATCACTTACTCTTAGCTGTTCGTTCTGAAGTAATGACAGAAATATTAATGCCCTGTGATGCCCTGAGATAAACACTACTGAAAAAAAGATAATTCATATTTTATAGGATCTGAATAAGAGTCACAAAATTAATTCATCTAATTTTAAAAATGTCAGATGCACTTTTACTATTATCATGAGCAGTTATGAGGCTGAATACAAGATATAAATGACAAGGTGCTTGTTTATGAAACTGAATGTAAGGACATGAAGAAATAATTATATAAGAAGATAATCCAGGATTGTGGACAAGTGTATGTACAGAGCAAATTCATACTTTCTTTGGAAGAAGAGGAAGTAATTTGCATTTCCCACCACTCCCTCCTATTCAGAACAGGAGATGGGGAATAATGGCTTTTGTAACTGACTGCCTCTCCAAGTTCATAGACTTGACATTTGAATTTCATATTGACCATAAGTTACAGAACAATAAAAATACCTATAATGAGTGTAATACTTATCAAATGGCTTATGAGTTCTTGGTTCAATAAACCAATTCTATGAAAGCAAATAAACACAGGACATATTAAGCTATATTTTCAAACCATAGACAATAGACTCAATTTTTGTTTGACAATTTTGATGTCAAAATAATGGATATACTTATTTTTGTTGCATGAAATAGAAATCTATGTAACACTAGACTGAAGATTCAGCTTATAACAGAGGTAACTTATAAAAAAGGAGTTTACATAATGCAAGTTTGAATCCAATTTACTAACAGAGTTCTTATTTGTAAATATAGATACCACTAAACATATTCTGCATGTAGGCAATTTGTGAAACCATAGCCCAGATTTGCTGGATCACAACAAAGGGAACTTTTCTTAAAAAAAAAAAAAAAAAAAAAAAAAAAAAAAAAAAAAAGGAAGAAATATGACCACTAACAGTCATGAAAGAAAAGACCAAGAAAAGTGGAAGAAAAATTCAAAATTTCCCTTTTAGCTATCAGAGTAACATTAATAATATGGGTAGAAAAATGTTGAGGGCTGTCCAGTGTTGAGACCAAGCAGATCAAGTTGAGTTAAGTTCTGTATCTGGAGACACTGAAGAATTATTGTTCCTAACATACAAAAGGACAGGGTCCTTTCAAAACCAGATGCACTAAGTATTAAGAATTACAGCTTATTCATCCTGTGGTAAAACCTCAAAATTACAGAATTCCAAGAAGAAACTAAAGCAGTTTTGACTGTTCTATATTAATATAAAT
>VWZK01020216.1:2190-43402 GCA_013396935.1 Baryphthengus martii
TTTTTTTTTTTTTTAATTGAGTGCCTGTCCTGTGCTAACTGGGAACTGAGGAGTGCTGGAATCAAAACAAGCACTCATTTTGCTGTGCAGTTTATTACACTGCAGCAATTTATTACCAAAGCTTGGTAATTTCCCCTGTCCATCCCCTGCCCCAAGCCAAAGATGATACTGTTACATGCATCCTGGCTTAGGAAGGAAACTTCTAACACTAGTAGAAATCTGGACATCTAAGTAGCCTGGAGTCCTGGAGCTCCTCAAATATGTGTTCTTCCTCTCCCTTAAGACAAGGACAAAGCACAGCTCCCTGCTACAAGTGACTGCTCAAGATTTCATGCCAGGCACCTTCCTTTAGTATAACTTCACGCTCTTCCTCTTTCATCTTAGCCCAGAGTAGGTCCAAACTGGAACTTCAAACATACAACCAACAGATGTTGTGAACATCAAGGGCCCCAGAAGGCGATTCAAATCCCATGATCCCAAAAGAGGAACTAGCTTTGTGAAATGTTTTCTTGCATATACCTACAGATACTAGAAATCTCACAAGGGCAACCGAGTTGATAACATTTCCACTGTTCAAAAGGGATACTTTTCCAGTCAGTACAAATAAGGACATTCGAGTAACTGCAAACATAAACCAGAACCCTGCTTCAGCCGCACAACTGAAATGCTGCGTCTTTGCCTAACCACAAACCCCATCTGGACCCTGCCGACACCCTTCTCACTCACATTTCATTCTAGCAGCCATCAAATTGCTTCTCTAACCCAAATTTTGTCTCTCTGTACCTGTTAGTTTCACTATGCCCACCCAGCGTTCAGCTTTTGGAGACATCTGCAAAACATCAACTGACTTTTTATTAAAGGTTTTATTAGTCAAAAGGGGCTATCTATTTAAAAGGAGAAGCTGGATGGATTTCTTTTTCCCCAAACTGCTGAAATACACAAATATTGTCACGTTTGCTATTTCAAAATAAACAAATAAATAAAGCCTGCGGGCCAGGTAGTGATGGAGATCTACAACTGCAGGGTGTAAAATTGGAATCCCCATCTTTGGACGTGCCACAGGGCTGCTCCGCTTGCACAACATGCAAAGGAAGGAAGCTGAGAGGAAGCAATTTATGAGTTAGCTCTGAGTAATACAGCGATATGGTTAGCAATGCAGAGGTAGAAAAGCCTATATGACAGAGCAAATATACGTGGGCTTGTAAATCAGTGCCGAACGGGAAACTAACATGAGAAGGCAAAAAACTGCCTCATCTATCATTTATTTGCGTCCAACAGGGCCATGGACAACAGCAGATGCATATGGTAAAGGGAATAGGGGAAAAAAAGCTGCATTATTTTCATTTGTTTTAGACCTACACCTCAAATTAGCATGAATGGACAAGCCATGTTTTCCTTGCCTTCTTAATTTCCTCTAAAGCAGGCAACTGCTATAGAACAAAGTGATTTTCTCTTAATAGTCTGAAAAGGATGGGATATATTTACTTATTCAACAGACAGAGTCCTGATTCAGAGATAATAGGTGTTTTTTTCCTGATGGAATATATTTACTTATTCAATAGGCAGAGTCCTGAATCAGAGATAATAGAAGGTTTTTTCCTGTAATTTTGCTTATCACTCCCGTTTACTTTTTTGCTGTTCTTAATAATGAACAACTTCAGATGAAACAAAACATGCTCACAGTCACTCAGCTCTGTGCTGAGCTTGAATACAACTATGCAGCAAATTGTTCTACAGATCAAAAATGTTTAGTGGATTTTCCCGCTAGTTGTTTGACATTTTTGTCAAACTAACTTCTTGGACCTGTCGATGATCAAAGATGTCATAAAGCATAAGAGTAAAGGTTGTCTACTATTGCAATTTATTTATTTATTTTTCTAAATTGAAAAATAACTGAACCTCTGGTACATACTTGAGTTTTCATTAATCTCTGAAGATTCAGACAAGGTTTTGGATATTTATCAAAAGACGTGCATAAACTTGAGGCTTTTAAGATTTGGTAATCGATATTTAATTTATTCCTGAATAGACAGCTCCAGTCTATCAATTATTATGCATTTGTTTAAAAGGAGAAGTGTAATGGTAATACTTACAGTTCTGAAGATCTGAAGTCCAGCATTTAGAAAGGTATAAGAAATGTAAATTGAACAGAGAATTTGAAACCATCTGCTGAATTTTTATTTAATTAAGGCCTCATCTGCATTTGAAACACAAATTAAGGTAAAGTGTGAATTTAAATGAAAAAGAGATTGATGAATAACTCCATGGGCATTTGAGTTCTGGAACAAGACTGCATTGTCCCTATTTACCTTAATACACTTCGAAATTATGTGATTCAAATTAGAAACACAGAATTCTCTGTTCAAGAGAAAGAGCATTGATACTTGGAGTTAACCAGAAACACTTACTCAAGAGTAATCTATATGCAAGACAGTTTATAAGAAAAGTTAGCAAGGAATTGTGAAATGAGCTTTGTGCTCAACATAAAACACATTTCATAGAACTGCAGTTTAGGGAAGTTTCAAGCGCCCAACTTGTCCAAACCTCGCACAGATTGTTCTGAGTAATATCTTCCTTGGGTATAAATCTGGTGTAATTAATAGAAATAAGGGCGTGTTGTTTAAGGACACAAAGAATTTATTAAATGCAACCATAATCATAGGCAGTTTGGGGTAGCATGGGTCTGGCAAAACTGCCAGATAGGTTCAGTCTGAGCACAGAGAAGCTGCGAAAATTGAACACCATAAGGACAGTTTAAGGCTGAAATCCTGATCCAGCTGAGCAGAGCAGACCAAAAGGCTGTCCTGAAAGCCAAGCTCTCCTAGGATCTCAACAGTCACACAATAAAGCATCCATTTCATTCATTGCAGCACTAAAGAGGACTCTTGTGTTTTTCAGAACAGGACTTGCACCCATGCATTGAGAAATCTCTCCATTAACTTGGCATGAGCTGCAGCAAGCCTGAAATTCCCACTGAACTGCCCCAAGAAACTGATGAGACGTTAGTTTTCTAGCAAAACCCCCGGTGGTGAAATGCACTGATTTCAAGTCACACTTTTGCCATACTCAGTTTTTGCTGCCATCGACAATGTTTCTCTAACCCCCTGCCCTGCAGAACAGAAGCAACTTTATTAGGGTTTAGAAGTTCCACAGTTTTTATCTCTGAATCTTCACCAACAAGCCAGGCTTTAGTGATTCACATAAAATAGCCTCTGGAGCCAACACAGACAAAATTTTGCAAAATGTAAGCCAGGGTGTTCAATTTGACCTGCATTCGACCACACAGCCTTTGGAATTGATACTGTCTTCCTCAGCTCAAGGGAGCTTAGCTATTGATTGCAAGGGAAATCTGAAAATGGAGACTGAATCTAGACTAACCCAGGTGGTTGGTCTGGTCCTAGAGAATAAAAGCCTAATTCTTCCTTCTTAGCCAAATTGTATCAATAGTGGGCCTACGTCAGGTGTTTCATTACAGAAGATCACTTATTAACATGCTCCTCTTCCTTTGACAATTGAGTGGACCACCATATATGCTGGAACAGTACTAATATGAAAAAAAATTAAAATTAAAATCCTGGCCACACGAAATGACCCATCAGAGATTAATGATGGTATAGATGATAAAAAGAGCAGCTGTAGCAAACTCATATTCATCGCTTGTGTTTACAGCCTTCTACAGAAAATAGGAAGCACTTTGCTTCAACACTCAAATACATGTAATTTTCCCCCCAAAATAAACAAACATTTGTTTTAGTTAGATGCTTTTAATTATTTCTCCCCAAATTATTTCTTCTCGGGATCAAAACTTACATCAAGAAGCACAGAACAGAGAAAAGACACTGCAGATTACACAGAAGCCTAAAACCTGCCTGTAAGTAAATAAAATCAAATAACTGTAATAAAAAAAAAAAAGTTAATCCTAGCCTTTTGTTTGTTTCCATTGTAAAATTGCCATGGGACTGAGGAAATGTAGTAGTGTTTAATTTTACTAGTTCCATCGTTGTACATTGGCTGGGTATTAATTGTGTTAATGGTGATCATACTGAATTCATTTGGTATTTATTGAGAGACCACCTGTGCACCCATATGGTTTCCATCATTATTTAGGAGTAGTTAATGGACCCATTAGGAGTTAGCAGAAAGATGTGGGCTGGCAGTACTTCCCGAGAGTGGTAGAAACATTCTGTTGATATCCATTGCTTTTTGAGGATTTTCCAAAGAGCTATTTGCTTCCCACCAATTTTCTTTTTCTTTAAATTACATATACTCTCATCTTTGCATTCAAGGCCTCCTGGAAATGAATTCATGTTTCTTTGCCTATGACAAATCTAAGGGGATAACCTTTAGCTTTCTAATTTTACAAAAAGTCTCTTAACATGTTTGCTGCATAGCTCTCTGGAGGAAGCAGGGCATAGGAAAGCTTCCAGCTTCACAACAGCTCTTCTAGAGGGTGAGTGCACTTGTGTGCTGGGGGGAGAGGTTGAGAGAGGATGGGGAAAAGGGGAAATGTGTACTGGGACTCTCAGGCTGCAGTGTGACAAATTTGTCCATGCAATATGTAGTCTCAGTTGTGCAAGACCAGAAACCTGTGGTGGGGAGGGGATGGTGGGGGAGTCACATGCAGGGAGTCAGCCTTGACTGTCAGCAGAGGAGAAGGAAGAATGCTTTGGCTGGGTGTGGTGGTAACCAAGGCTGCTCGCTGACCGCAGTGACCTCCTGCTTTGATCCACATATCTGCAAAGGCCCTGCTAATGCTCTGCTGCTGCACAGGGGGAGTAAACACACGAGAGGCTGTAGCAAAGAATTTCCATTTTTGGTACCATGGCAATGGGCAGATGGAGGAGCATCTGTGTAGCTTCAGTGGAAAAGGACAGCTACTTTGTTCAGGCTGGAATCTCCAAAGCAATGTAAAAGGAGTTAAGTGCTTATTTCCCCAGAAACAGGGAGTCTAACTCCTCCCTTGAAAATTTCAGGCTGATTTTCTGCGTACATCCCTAACAATATGAAGCTTGTGCAATCCTTGCTCTGCACCAGTATCCATCTGTCAGGCTCTAACAATATTTGAACTTATTGGCCAATTCCAACCAAATTTGATAAAACAGTAGAGGTCTTAAAGGTTTTATATTCATACAGGTTTTGCAAAAGTGTGATGAGAGGATGGAGGAAGGGGAGAGATCCCAGCTAGTACCTATACAGAGTACAAGAGGCTCAATCTTGGCTCAGATGTAGTCCTCGACAACAGAGACTCTCACTTCTCAGTGAAGTTTTCTCTCCCTTACAGGTGTCTGAAAGATTTTCTCCTACGTTTAAAGAATTTCAAAACCCTCTCCATCTCTCACATAAGCTTAATGAGGAAAGGGTGGACACTGGAGCTCTCCTAGATTTCAAGTAAGTCAGGAAGCTGCATGGTACATGTCATGAGAAACCAAAATTCATTACTCCTCTCTCTTGTGGAAATTCTTGTTTCAATAAACAAGAAAGAGACCAAGCTGTCTTCTGTTTTTGCTAGAGAAATAATTAAATTAACAGTTATTCATCATGAGTGTATTCACAATGTGAGTGAAGCCTGAAACAATCATCTCTGCACGTAAGGAATGTAATCAAGGTACTGGTGGCATGACTGGTGATTATTCATACTTGTATTCACAACCTGCTCATGTCAAATGAGGCTGTGTTCTCACAAACACACCCTTGGCATTTAAAGAAGGCTCTTTTCTGTAGCTATGGAAGCCAGATCAGGCTTCAGTGCACCTCTTGACGGGACCCCTTCCTTTTCTGATCTGTATATGTTTGGGCTGTATTCTCAACCGGCTATTAATACCATAGATGCATCCACATTTGCATTTTCATAATCCCCTTTTGGAGGAAATCTCCTAAATATCTTCATTTACTATACCTAGGTTTGAAGTGCACCAATTAAATTGTTTGAGGGGGAAATTTAAACCAAACGACGTGCATTTAAGGGGCTTCAACTTCTACTGAGCTTTCAGCCCAGTGAACTAGACTAGATCTACTGCAAAACAGCCCCCCAAACATGTACAGTGTGCGTCACATTCTCATCACCAGCAGTTTCACGCCGCAGATTTGCCTCCATTGCATTGTTCCTCCAGCCCAACATGTCTTTGTGTCCATGTCAGCATTCTATGGAGATCAGAGCACGTGTACAGAGTGGATTACTCAACTCTTAAAATTCTTGAGAACAGATGATATGAAGTTATTTTCTGAGATTTAAGAAACTTTTTCAGTTTAATTCTTTCTAACTGCTGCTTAATAATAGAACAGTGCTTTTGCTTTTTGTTTCCTAGTGATGTAAGATTTTGTGGCTTAAAATGTCACAACACTGAGAAGAAGTGAGGATTTGATGGTTTCACAGCATAATCTAACAGCTATCCAGACGCCTTCTCCGTCCTCAGCATGATCAAAAGCCATTAATAGATGGCTCCTCATCAGGGTGGCATGAAGTGAGTTATGGTTTCAGCTCCTGCCCCGAAATTTTAATTGCCACCCTGCTTATCAAACCTAAGGGCAAACTCAAATGCGAGGTCCATTGGGCTGAAGCACTTTTTTCCCTGGGGAAGGTCAAGGGTAAGACCTTCACAAATGGGAGTAATCCTGAACTCACTCACACACTCAGTGAAATAGGAATTGCAGAAATGCTCTGATGTTTTCTGGTGGTTTTGTCTACTTGGGCCTTTAGGGATAATTAAATTTAAAGAAAAAAAAAAAAAAATAATATGGCAATACCAAAGTCTGAGGCTTGGCTGGTTGTTACAGAATCTAGTGGCATCTTCCTGAAAAGGAGCAATATGAAACTGAAATATCCTCTGCCACAAATTGTTTTTGATTCCTTTCCTTGTACCATTAGTATGGAGTCACTCTAAGATGACAGGGGACAGTAGGCACACTGCAGGGTGGCCAGGATGCTCTATTTCTGCAGAAGGAGGAAGCAGATGAGGAACTGAACTGCTTGGGGTAGGTCAGTTAACAATGGATTTAGTCACGTTGTGTCCAGCCTGCACATGTTCCACCCACTCTGCTCAGTATAGGAAACATTTCCCACAATTTTAGTTATCTCCTGTGTCTAAATATATCTGAGTAACCCATGAAAGCCTCTGTGTAGACATGACACCTGAACTGTCTGGCTAGCATGACTCTTCTGACCTCCTTTAGGTGTCCTCCTTAGAAGGAGATAATTGGTAACCCTAGAAATGCTAGTCTCCCTCCCTTGGTTACACACAGAGCCCAAGGTAATTAGCTCAGCAGCAGATATCTAAAATTCAATGAAATGAATTCCACCTCAACTACACTTAGGACACTTGGACACAGAAAGATATTGCACACGGTCAGGATAGAAAACTCTTAAACAAAAGATCACTAGACTTTTGGAGACATCCACTGGGTGTAAACAGCACACACACAGTTCCCTCCTTCTCTGTGAGGGATGAGGCTGAGGCCAGCATGTACCGTGTCTGGTCTGGCCACTGATGGTGATGTTGGGCTAAGCACTCTTCTTTATGCGGTTCGTACACTTACATGTGAAGGATGAAAGGATCCAATCCTGGGATCAGGTGTGAACCTACATTTATCTGACAGCACAGATATTCCTGAGCCACATGGACCCAGTGACACACAGGTTCACACAGGAGTTTGCCTACAAGTGGGGTCTAGCTTTGAGTGAGTGAGTTTTAGTACCAGAGTGGAGGTTGGTCTCCATCACACAGCTTGAAGAACAGCAGGTAAGAGGTATGGAACCGGGAAAGTAATTGCAATCAGTCTTTGATCCTTAACTTGTGTATTTGGACTCCCCAAGAACTCCCCTCAAACCTGAATATCTCATCATTTGTATTTATGATTATGTTTTTTAATGTACTTCTACCCTTCCTTCCCCCAGGTACATTCTGTGTGGCCAAAAATAGTGTGAGATCTGGTCTTTCCACCATGTTTTGACTCCCAGGGAATTGAAGAACCATGAGAAGGTCTGATCTGAGGTTATTCCAGCCCCACAAATAGCTCCCTGAGTGATTCAAAGTTCTTAAAAAAAAACCAAAACAAAACTTAAACACAAATACCTGGAATGAAAATACAAGTCTCCCAAGCCACACACACCGCAGTCTGTCAGGGCAGGAAGGACAGACAACCCAAACTCTCTCAGCAGTATCTAATGTTTCTAAAAGGTTCTCTGGGTAATTTGTCCACATTTAACAGGGCTCTCAGGGGGAAGTTGAGCAAGTTGTATTGTTTCTTTTAACCAGTTTTACTCAGCTGCCTATTGCTCCTCTTCTTCCCTGAGATCTCAATAGAGACTGAACCAAACCTCAGACATCTAAATCAGTGAAGCTCCATGATTGTTAAGGTCTATAAATATCTAGGAGGTGGGTGGCAAGTGGAAGGAGTCAGTCTCTTTTCTATGATGCTCAGTAATAGGACAAGAAATAATGGGTACAAGCTAGAACATGGGAGGTTCCACTTCAACATGAGGAAAGATTTCATTCCTGTGAGGGTGATGGAGCACTGGAACAGGCTGCCCAGAGAGGTTGTGAAGTCTCCTTCTCTGGAGACTTTCAAAACCCAGCTGGATGTGTTCCTGTGTGGCCTGCCCTGGGTGATCCTGCTTTGACAGGGGGGTTGGACTAGATGATCTCTTGAGGTCCCTTCCAACCCCTAACATTCTACGATTGTCAGCTGCAGAGCTGGATGTAGCATTTTCCGGCTCAGTTCTCTGCTCCTCCAAGCTTGCCTGAAGGATGGTATCAATTTCAGTTGTACCTTTTGTGCTGCCCTGAATGAACAGCACTTTTCCTCTAAACTCTGGGCTCATCGCTGTGACCAGTTACACCTAAACTTAACACAACCCATCTGCTCCCGATGCAGCTGCCTGCCACTGCTTATCACATCCTGCTCCAGATAACGCTATCTCTGCCACCCCTAGGTGTGTGACCATGCAAGAAAGGTTATTTTACGAAAAGTTGTGTTGCCATCTCAGAGAAGACACAACTATTGTGTCTGCTTCTCCTTGCACTACAGTGAATCTTTCAATAGACACCGTGGGAACCCATCTACAGCTGATTATGGTGTAGACCAACATGTTTTTTGTTCCTCCTTGTGGGAGGCAACAGGTATTATTTTTAGGGGCTGTGTAAACCACCACACATTAACTATAAACTCTTAGTCATCTTCAAGGGATGCTATGCCCCCATCATTCATTACTTCATTGTAGGCTTTATTTTCTTAAACGCATGAATCTTTATTTAGTTTTCTTTCTTTTAGACATGCACATGTGAATCGCACATGCAACAAGAATCCAAGAATCCAACAACATGAGAATTCCTAGTTTTAAAGCAAGGAGTATTCAAATATCACAGAATGGAGAGCTCGTACTCTGTGGCGTAGCAGATTTCAGCCACTAAGTGTCCAATTTTGGATAACACTGAAAAATCTGACCTCAGTTTTACCCATGCAATGTCAATGTTCCAGGACAAACCAAGAGTTATTTACAGTGGTGCCCTGGGAGAGATGGGATCTGCTGGGACTTTCTGACTGACAGTGATGTACAATGACTATTTGGGTAGGAAACAGCACTAGGACCACTAGGCTATAGGTCATAATACCCAAGATATTACTGGCTTTGTGATTGTGCCCATTCCCCGCCCTTAACATAGGACAAACCCTTTTACCTCCTTGTCTGTCCAGCTCTTGTCAGGTCAGCCAGCCTGGGCATAGCCCAGCTGCAGCAAGCACCTGGTCATTTTGTATTCATATTGACCTGGGTGATCTGTAAAATGAAAAGGTCAATATGACACAGAATTGAATCTGGAAGACAGGATTTTTATTGGGGGAGAAAAATCTCTTTGGAGATGGGCTGCAAAGATACATCTCAAATTCTCCAAGTTTCCAACTAATTTAGGCCCAGGTTTTTAGTTCAAGCACATCTGGAAGAATTACTGCTCCAAACATGTGGTATATGTCCTAGAAGAAAGTCTTCTAAAACAATAATAAAGAAAACCTAAACCAGAACCAGCCCTCCGGCTTTTCCACGGAAGGAAGGCAGGGCTGCTACCAAACTCAGTGCCAACAATTTTGGAAGCCCAAAACAAAGTTATATAATAATGACAAATATTAAACAAATTGAAGAAAACGGGAGTGGGGGGAAATGCCGCTTTTCTTCTTCCTACCTCACTCCCTCCTCCTCTTTTCCTAGCCCACCCGTGTGTAACTGACTCCAATAAACCATGAAAAGAGCAACTCGGCAGCAGCTGGCATGCCGGACCTGGGCAGATGCCAGCCGGGGGGCTCCCACTGGTTTGGAAAGTTGTATTTTTTTTCTTTTAATATATAAAAAATATATATCCATCGGTCTGAATGGCTAAGAGAGCCACTGAAACCAAGATAAGCAAAGGCAGCAATAGGCACGCACTCTGCATGTTCTCCAGATCTTGCATCCCGTTACTATGTCATGCTAACTCCTCTGATGAGGTGCTTATGCAACTTTATTTTGGCTACAGAGAGTCTGAGTCCTTCTTTCAGTCAGTAGGAAGTTTCCAGCTGATTGTAAAGACCAGAATTTTGCCATAAATTTGTCAGGCTCACGAAGCTACAGTGTTAGGCTTTCAGTGTCACAATCAGAAAGATTTTTCAGTGGAATAAGAAATCAATTAGATTTCTCTATGTTATTAGATACAGAAATATGCTATTTTCTGATTTGTATCTATTATTCACTCTGTGGATTATCTCTTTATTCAGGCCACACTTGATGCTTCATGAAGAGGGAAAAAAGGACAGTCCCTGCCCCAAAGAAACCCCCAGTATGATGCTTGTTGCTAACTTTTCAAAACAGCAATAAGATCTGCAAAGAAGGGGGTCTCTTTGAAACACACATGTAGCGATGGGATCCCTTCAGGGATCAAAAGGCTCATCTGGGCCATAAGTGCTGGAGGCTGAGGCAACGAGGCAGATTGCCAGTGTCACCCAGACAGGACCACAAACTGTTTTTAATGTCCTGATTGTATCTTGTTATCACTGTTCCTCCATTTATTTCAAGGGGAACCAGGGCCCAGATCTGCTTGAGCACATCTTTGAGTCACACTGGCATAAGTGTCGCTTTTTTGCTTTTCTGTCTCCTGAAATGTCTTTGAGCATCTGCCCTGTGAAGGCATTTGGCCATATCTGAAAAGAAGACTCTTCAGAAAATCAAAGTGTTTTCTTGTGTCTTAACTTTGGCTGGAAAACGAAGCACAGACTACAGCAACTCACAGACTAAACATCAGAACCTAGTATTTCTTCTTTTGTTTTAAGACTCGCATCAGCAACAGAGAATGGAAAAAAACGTGTGAATCGGGTCACTTCCAAGTTATGTGATTCACTCTGATAGGATGTTGCATTTCTTTGTCTTTCTTCAAGGGATCACGTGGAACAAAACCACAACGGGCTGCTGACTTGCCGTGGGGTGGGGGCGGGTGGAGGAAAAGAACAAAAGTGACCCTTATTTTAAAAAATAATTATTGTGCTTATCTTCTTCCAGGTATCTCCATCCAAGGCCTGCAGAGATTTGACAGGATTCCCACGAATTACAACTTTTCCTCACAGTTCTGTCCCAGTATCTCTCTCTCGCATATACTAGAGCTGGAGGCTTGTGGTCGAGTGACCTCAGCATCATTGCGAAAGTAGTTTGCTTGCATTATTCTCACAACACATGATTCCATAAGAAACACCATTCTATGCCTAGCTACTTTTCATTAACTCTTTCCTGGGAGGCAAACCACTGAAAAAACACAGATACGTGACCCTCTCTCTATGGGACCCGTGCTGGGCAATTCCAGGCATTTGCCCACATCCTATGCTCTCCAGGGTGGAGCTTCTCTGCCCCAAGAGAGCTACGATCTCAGAGAGCAGTGCACAGCTATGTCACAGGTCAGAGTTATAGGAGGGAGCTGTACTGCTTTTTATCAGATGTACTAAAGAAATGTGCCCCTGCCCTCCAGGATAAGGTGCTGTGCAGAAGCAGAGCCTGGCACTGACCTTATGGTGTCTGTTTGCCAGCCCAGAACACTCTGGCTCTCCTAAAACTTTGTGATGAGCGTCTTAGTCCTATGTACGTTAAGGGTGCATGAATGGAGCAATGGAGTTTAGGATTAAACAGATTTGTTTCTGTCTGAAGAAAGTTGAAATACTGTGGTTGCATGGAATGGAAAAGTCCTGTCCTCTTTACATTTCTCTATCAAGTATGTGTTCCTCTCATAGCACGGTATTTTCCCTTCTCCTTTCTTTGAATAGAGATACTGAGGACAGGCTCTGTTAGAGGAGAGGTTGTCCTCTCCCTCCCTGAACCCCCTCTGCTGCTGGGAAAAAGCAGTCCAACTAAAGTTTGTCACCACCGCAGGCTCTGGATGCTGGGGTGAATAGACTGTAAAACTGTCTTTCCACATGTTTGTAAAGCACTTCGCACAACAAGAGTCTGATTGTATGACTACAGTGCTGATAAAAAATATTACTAATATTGAAAGCAGGAAGAAATTGTTACTGGGTGCTGCATGAGAATGGCAAAATTGGCTTTTGCTGTTTCTGAGTATACGGACACTGGGATGAGAAATACTTTGTGTGCACAGTGTGAAAGGTTGCTTCGAAAATCTAAACAAGGATGTATGGAAGCAATCCTTAACATGTTTGTTCCAGGTTTGGCATAAAGCCTCCTCCATATTAAGAGACACAGTCCCACTGCAAGTCTGCAGGAGTCCCCAGCTGGGAAGGATGCAGTGACTAAATGTCAGAGGACAGGGCAGGCACTCCTCTCAAATCTGACAGTGAAAATAGCATCATGAAACTCCCTAATGCCATGCAGGGCAATCCTGCTCATTTAATCAAGTTGTTCCAGTATGCTGGAATATAGATATTTCCTGAGGGTTGACAGCTTCAGACAGGAGACTCCCAGCAGCGAGGGAGTCAAGCCAGTAAAAAGACAGGAATACACAGTAACTGATCTCTGTGCATGGCTCTAGGAAAAAAGTGTCCCTGCCACATGATGGAGGTCGTCATGTTTCACAGGGTCTCCATTTACATGCATTAAGGCTTGTTATTCATGACCTGGATGAAGTTCAGGTGTTGCAGAGGGCCAAACCATCACCTCCAAAGTGCACCTCTTGTGGTGTGGGCGCTAAGCGCATGGAGGGGTCCTGAGGGCCGCAAAAGCTTTGCAAGCCACAGGTGCAGCTGTGATCTCCGCTCCCGAGTCAGGGCGCTTGCTGGCTGCCAAACTGTACACGATGATTATGCAGTGTGGACATCTCATCAGCTGCTGAGATGAGGCCTTCTGACTCATTTCCACTTGGAATCTAGATGATGGTTTGGTTTGAATTAGATATGGGCTAAAGCCAAAACCCTGGATCTGACTTCCTCAGATTTTGGGAAGACTCCAGTCTGGATTTGAGCTTAGCACATGGCTTTCACTCCAAAGATTGGAGCCAAACCCTGGATCAAAACATTCCCAGAATATGGGGAATCTCAGAGCTCAAGTTTGATGCTGGGATCATCTCATTTCCAAGGATGAAATATAGTCCTTATGTTAATTTACTCTTTGTTTTCTTCTGTAGCTGGTGTTTAGCAAGTGCATTTTAAGCTCTGCAATTGTACCTTTCCAGTTCTTGGAAATGAGAATAAATAAGAAAAAAAAAAAAGAAGTGTGTATATATATTTCAGCTGGAAAAGCATCTTCTTTTGAATTTACCTGTTAGATAAACAAGAAGCTTTTTGGCTTCAAAGCATGATAGATTTGTCTCATTCAAAAAAATTCTGAACATAACTCCTTTGCCTCGGCCACCAGTGCCCTTCAGAACAGGAGTTACGAATGTGGCACCATGACTGCAGTGAGAGCTCCTCGAGCATGTGCTACCCCTGAGCTCACCCTTGTATGAATCCTTCAAAGAAAAAGAAAGGACCGAAGACTAACAAAATTCTACTTTCAAGCTGCTCAGAAGACACAGCGCTAACAAACAGCCCCCAAAAGGCAAGATCTTGCAATCTGCTGCAGTAGAGAGGCTGAGAAGCTGGTTCTCAAGTCCCAGTGATCTCAGCGTGTGAAGTGTGGGCAGGAAAGCATGAGAAATCCCACAGAAGGTGTCTCTTCGAACGTCTGGAAAACGTCGAACTGCCTGCCACTCCGCACCGAGGAAAAGCTCAGCTCCAACAGAAGGCTTTGTCAACACAGCGCCATATCGTTAGCTTGAGGTTTATACACTTCAGTTGACACCTCTTCCTTGTCCTACAGATGTTGCACTACATTTAGGATTGAGCCTCTAACAATACAGCTGTTTGAACACATGTGCATTTTCCACTCAGCAAACCGCAAGAATATGGCAACAGGGTTACAACGTTTGGATCCTAGGGCTAGAATGAGAGAAGCAGAAAAGGCGTTTCTTTGGGAAATCTCTTCAGTTTCTCCTGTAGTTTCTCTCTTTCCAATTTTATTCACTGACTGTACTACACTCGGGCCATGGGGAAGGTAAAGTCTGATTGATATTGCAAGTGACAACTAAGGCCTTGAAATGATTTCCTCTGTTCATCTTCAGGAGGTGTTAAGCCCACAGCATTTTGCTAGTTCTAGAGAAGTAGAGACATCTAGATTTTTATTTGCAAAAATCCACTTTATTCCAATTCCTGTTAATCTTATGAATAAATTAGAGCCTGCCCCAATAAAGGGGTTTAAAGAGGAATTATCAGCGGTGCTCAGAAGGAAAAGATTTCGTAATACTCTTTCCACTTTTGCTGTTACAGAATACAGGAGGAGATACTCTTGCCAGGAGACTCGCAGGATGATTGAATGCCCTTTCTGATACAAATAAAGTACAGAAGTTGGTGAGACTCACCAGCTTTAATAAAATGATTTAATAAAGTGAACCCCCAAATAGGCTTCTTAAGGAACATGAGATCTCAGATACCATTCTTCTCTCATTGCCATGGGCATCTATTGCAGGTACTCTCAATTATTTGACTCCTGATTTACATCAGTTGGTGCAACAAGAATTACATTTCTTTTTCACCTGATCAACATCTGCTTTTTTGAAAAACAGATGTGCACAAATCAATCTGATTAATGTGCTTGGTTCTGCAATTACTGCAGAATAAATCAGCAGTGCACTAAAATCACCCTGGTGTCAAATTTACGCTCCTACACCTTCAGCGTTCGACCTGAGTCAAATTAGATTTTTGCTTTATGAAACATCTTTAGATACAAAAGAGAGTAAAATCCTCAGTGACAAGATGTGGAGCATTTCAGGTGATCTAATGTGGAGTTACCACTAGCTACATGTGTCTATCTGAGGCTGCAACTTTAGACAACTATGAAAGAAGGAAAAATGCAATACCTTTAAAAAGGCTGCAGGATATCTCATGTGTTAACAGGGCACAATAATCTCTTTCTCACAAAGTTACTGAAGTTTCTTAGGTATTAATTGGAGTTGTCAAAACAAAATATAAATATATATACAAAGCATTAAAATATAAATAAAAAGATAAAAAATACAATTATATATATAATATAAAAATATGGACTGACTCAAAGGAGATACACCTTTGTTAAAGCAAAGAGGGATGCAACTGATTATCTGGTGGAGAATCAGTCCTCATGCTCTTCAGATCAGCTAGAAATCCCAGAACAACATATTGCTGTTTTCTTTGAAGATCTTGATGATCCAGGAGACAGAGGCACCACAGGAATTAAAATTAATGATGATTTCATTACAGATTGGGCTATGACTAATTTTACTGTCCACGTAAGGGGAAAGGTGAGTAGGAGAGTCCACATGGATCCTCTGCTGCTCACTCAAGCCTGGTGTAAGGTAGTATTTGCATCACCCTGTGTTGTGAAAAGACTTTCACACAGGCAAATGTTGCTTCATTTCCCTGTGAGGGAAGTCTATTTTTCAGATGTACTCTCCATGTTCTCATGGGAGCTGCGACCCTCCTGACCTGTCCAGTTCAGCACAGCTGAATGTTCACCTGTTGTGGTTCCAGCAGTTGCTCCTTATATGATCTGGTGCTAATAATGATTGTTAGCGCTGGGAAAAATATACTCCTTGACCTTGATATTTTTATAAGGGGAAGTGATTAAGGTGAGAAAATATGGAGGAAGATTTTTTTCCCCCTTATTCCTTCTGTCACAGCTACCCTTTATCTCCTGTAAATATGGGCCCTATCATCAAAATTCAAATCCACATCCAAACCCGAATTTTCTGCAGATCTGGGGTTTCTGAGCTGGAATCCATTGGTTGGTTTGTTTGAGGGTTTTTTCTTTTTTTTTTTTTTTTTTTTCAGCTGAAACCTAATAAACATACTCTATAAAAAATGAGCTCAGCCAACATCTGGAGGCAGATAAAAATCCTCCAAGCTACTGTTCCATAGTCTTAGGGATCATTAGTACTGCAGAACATCTATACAGAATATTTATCTTAGGCATGTAATAAAATGAAAGCTACTGCACTAAATTCAGAACAACCTTTGATGAAAAGAAATGCCTCACATCAACATTAAGCTACAGCATTTTTAGGCAGAGTGAATCTTTTCTCTAGCCAAAGCACAGCAACTTGTAGTTACAAAAATCTAACACTAAACACAGGGGGGGAAATTTATTATTTTAATTGTGGGACTTCATCACTGGTTAGTTTAATGTGTCTTTCCCCCTTTTTCTTTTTATCACCCTCCCCCTCTCCTTGGGATGTTTTATCGCTTGTAAATTATTTGTCACATCGTTGTAATTCTATCCAGATCCTTAACTTTCTAATCATGCATCTTTTATAGGGTCTCTTTTAAAGAAGCACTATAATTACTTGCCAAGGGTCCCTGTAAATTTTATCAGGCTGTAAAATATTATACTTTAATTATTTGAAAAAAAAAAATTGGAAATGTTCCCTTTGAAAAGCTACACGATCGATATTGCAAGAAGCAAGGCATTTTCTGCAGTTTTGCACTTGTTCCTGATGTATACCTCACAAGCATTCAGAATTCTTTCACTTCATTCAGTGTCATGGGAAAGTATTAATGGAGAAACTTGCCTTTGATTAAAGTGAAGAAATTGCTTATTGCATGTTTTAGCTGTTGTAAAATACACTAAGAGGATGGCAAAGGATGCTCTCTCATTCTTTTTGTACAAGGCACAGGGAGTCAGCTCTCAGCTTGGTGAAAGAGGTGTGTGTATAAGAGTAGAGCAGAAATACAGAATAAGCAGCAGATGCAGAAAGGAGTTGAACATTTTTATAGGAAATGGAACTTTTTTTAGAGGGAGAATTCTCAGTTTCTATACAGATTTTGAAGTGATCATCCTGTCAATTTGTTTAGCTTCATTAGCAAATATAGAAGTACTAGTAGCATTTCTACAACTGCTGTTTCTACTAGCAGTAGGCATTTAAGACTAATTCCTGACAATTTTTACTGCAGCAACCAGCAACTTCCATGACACTGTTTTCTCGAAAAAGCGTAAGGATCTTAGGTATCTGACAGTGACCTAAAATGTTTTCTGGAACGGGTTTCCCATGCACTGTTACAAAAATTGGTTTGCAGTTAGTTTAAAGCCATAGATGTATAAGATGTAAAATTAAGTATCATATTCATCACCAGCATTTCAGTTAAATGGGCATAGTAGCTAAGCTCTTGCACATTTCTGGTAAGTATGTGTTTTTCTAGATAGCTGAGTTGAAATACAAGAAAGTTAAATTATTTGGTCAAGGAGCACAGTAAGCTGGAAGCAAAGTAAAATATACATCTCACCTCAGGTCCTTGCTCTTAGGAAACATTATGGGACGTGCTTAAGAGGAAGGACACACTAATCTATCTGTACAATTCCTCTGATCATAACAGAAGCCCTGAAAGGATCCTAAGAGATCCTCTTAGCCTATCAGTCCAGTATTTTTCCGGTTACCATCCTCAGAATACCCACTATTTTTTACCCCTAAACAGCACCAGATAAGACTTGTCTACAGTCAGACACCTCAGGTAAAGAAACTGTTAGATCCGAGCACTATGAATGGGCAGTCCTGTTGTTTCCTGGGTTGTCTGCTAATAAACCATGCGTGTTCTGCATAGCACCAGCTTTTGCAGCAGGCTTTGGCTTGGTGGGCGACGGTGTTGGCGTACGTTGCATTTTAACATGGAGACATCTCTGTGCACCATCACAGGTGTGCAGGTAGCACATTCTCTGCTGTCAAGGGTTAGGGCTGGGCTGCCCATTAGACAAATGACAGACACTCTCTGTTAACCGCTCTCCTTTCCCAAAGAGGAAGAGAAAGAAAATAAGAGAGAGAGACTTACGGATTGGAAAAGTGAATTAAAACAGCTTTAGTGAGACTAATAACAATAAATTGGAATACATACAAACAGAGCCCCGGTAGCACGCCGTGATCGTATAGTGGTTAGTACTCTGCGTTGTGGCCGCAGCAACCTCGGTTCGAATCCGAGTCATGGCATCACCGTGCAATACTATGGCACATGGGCTCACCTCAGTTTAGCAGCAGAGTGGCGCAGCGGAAGCGTGCTGGGCCCATAACCCAGAGGTCGATGGATCGAAACCATCCTCTGCTAGCTCCATATTTTTTGGGCAATCCCAAGCACTGATACAGACTGGGCAGTGACTGGCTTGAGAGTAGCCCTGAAGAAAAGGACTTGGGGGTGCGGGTGGGCAAAAAGCTCAACATGAGCTGTCAGTGCATGCTTGCAGCCGAGAAAACCAACTGTGTCATGGGCTGCATCAGGAGAAGCGTGGCCAGCAGGTCAAGGGAGGTGATTCTTCCCCCCTACTCCACTCTTGTGAGACCCCGCCTGGAACACTGCATCCAGTTCTGGAGCCCCTATTACAAGAAAGATATGGATATGCTGGAATGTGTCCAGAGAAGGGCCACAAGGATGATCAGAGGGCTGGAGCACCTGTCCTATGAAGACAGGCTGAGAGAGCTGGGGTTGTTCAGTCTGGAGAGGAGAAGGCTCTGATGAGATCTTATTGTTGCCTTCCAGCATCTGAAGGGGGCCTACAGGAAAGCGGGTGAGGGACTTTTTAGGATGTCAAGTAGAGATAGGACAAGGGGGGATGGATTCAAACTAGAGGAGGGGAGATTTAGATTGGACGTTAGGAAGAAGTTCTTCACCATGAGTGTGGTGAGACATTGCAACAGGTTGCCCAGAGAGATAGTGGAAGCCCCACTCCTGGAAGTTTTTAAGGCCAGGTTGGATGGGGCTCTGGGGCAACCTGGTCTAGTGAGAGGTGTCCCTGCCCGTGGCAGGGAGGTTGGAACTTGATGATCTTCAAGGTCCCTTCCAAGCCTGACAATTCTATGATTCTATGATATACAAAACCAGTATTGAACCCAAGCACCCTGATGGCAATTATGTTACCATCACTACTGACTCTGTGGAGTAGGCACTGGGGAAGACCCAGTCTGGACTCAGCAGCAGATGGGAACCAGATTCAGGATCTGGATTCTGTAACTGGATTTGGGAACACACAGATTGAAGTTGCGGGTAGAACAGACAGTCCTCCTCAGATGCCAGCCATTGAAGAAGAAGATCTTGACCCTTGTAATCTCTCAGCTTTATACTGAATATGAACTACATGGGATGAAAGGCCTCGTTGGTCAGTTTGGGGTCCCTTGTCCTGGCTGCTCCTCCCCACAGGTGCTACCTTTTACTTTCTGCACCCGCAAAGCGGTGTACAAGATTTAGCAGTGACCTTGTTCTGCACAGGAGCAAGGATAAGCAAGAACCTTTTTGCACATCCCAATTCTTGGTAGTAAGTGTAAGTACAGAGTGTTACCACTGCTAGAAACAAAGACTGTCTGCGAAAATCAGCTGTTAATTTGAGAGAGTGCAGTTAGTTAGAAGAAACTGAGCTGAAAAGTAAGATCGCTGAAAAGAACTAGTTCTGTTCTAGCTCAAACCAGGACATCTGTACAGAGCTGTTGGGGTTGAGGGTGATAACTTAAAGCAGTGGCACCTGAAAGAGTCAGTGCATGGTATCACACAGCAACACTCAGAAAATCAAAAAGTAAGTACTTTTCATTCATGATTACGGCCAAGTCAGCCAATGATTCTTAATGATTGTTCCTGGATGAGACAGACCTTGATATTTATTTACAGTGGTTGTTGGCCATATGAAACCATTCAATAAATATCTCTTATAAACCACACAGAGGTAAATATAAAGCTGGCTCAAACTACTGTATGGTGTTACTATTTTTAATACCTAAATGTTGACAGAATGCAATGGTAAGAGTGGTAAACATGTTTAAACACAAATGTAGTTATGGATGGCTGCAAGTTTAACTGAAGTAACATTTCTACCTGTAGGCAGGTTGTCCACAAAGAGATCTGTTGGTTTCATATCCATTTCCATATTGATACAGTCAAATAAAGAAATTGTAACAATATGTAGCTCAAAAAGCATAAAATACATCCACTTGCAATTAACCTGAGACATGCTGCAGATGTTTGAAAGTCAGTATAAAACTGATTTCCACACACTGACATCTGGTCTTACAGGAGTCCCTGGGCACTCCTCTGCTGTTATGTTAGCTCAGGGGTCAGGTTCATGCTCCAAGAGATCTCCCCAAACCCTTCCGATGTTTACCTTGACGCTGCGAAAGTTTAACACCCCTGCTCATGGCCAGAGGGAGCCAACTGTCTTGCTCACTTGGAAACTCAAGTACCAGGTTTTTAGTCCTCCTTCAGAGCTGCCCCTCCAGGCAGGAAGAACACCAAGGCTGCACCAAAATGAGTTTAAACTCATTAAAAAAAAACAACCAAAAAAACAAACAACAAAAAAACACTGCAAAAAAAACCCCAAAATAAACACCCACCATGCACAGAGCTATTCTGCATCCCAAAGGACAGGGGACAGGAGCAAGCCATGGAAATAGCTGCTTTGTGGAGCCCGCAAAGTGGCTACTGCCTGCAACCAGCATTATTCCCTTCTCCATTTAACACAAGGCACTTCACAACCACTTCAGTATTGCTCTTTTATGCCCCATTCAAAACAGCTGCTTCCCTTTGATTCCTCCCAGTCGGGGCCTGCATTTATACTCCAGCCTTCATTTACGCTCCCCTCCTTGTCTAGATTTCCTGCCTTTCCCTGGAGAGCCTGGGATCCCTCCTGTCTCGCACTGCTTACCCACCCGCAGCAATGCGAATGCAACCTGGCAGCTCTGAGCCTGGCTCCTGTTGGGAGCGGCAGAAGCAAGGCCTGCTGGGGCACATCAGCCTGTGTGCTGGAGGGCAGGCAGTGACT
Organism: Baryphthengus martii; assembly: GCA_013396935.1. Lineage (NCBI taxonomy): Eukaryota > Metazoa > Chordata > Aves > Coraciiformes > Momotidae > Baryphthengus > Baryphthengus martii. The sequence goes on from VWZK01020216.1 coordinate 23,447, forward strand.
GGAAAGCAAACAGGCTCCCAGCTCTGGGGGTACAAGCTCTCCTGCAGGCTGGCTGACAGCTACAAATCAGCTTCACTGAACAGGAGGGAAGGGAGATGCTTCTTTCATGTCAACTTTGCTGTCAGGGGTTTGGAGACTTGCTCCTTTCTCCTGGCACGTGGATGGTCTCCGTCACAACCACCATTTTCTCTAGCAAGAGGAACAGGGGAAAAGAATTAACTAAAGGATCAGAAATAGACACTAATTTTCTCTTTGGTGCATGTTTTTGCTGATTTATCACTTGCACATTTCAACAACTACTGTGTAAGTTAGCAATCTATATTAATTTCTTGAGAGTTTAGTATCTATAATAGTGAGAAATGACAGCAAAATAAAGCTTGTTCTCAAATGTTATTGCTATAGGCACACAAAATGGAGTCTTATAAGTTTAATATAGGTTAATAAAAAAGCTATAACCTCTTTCCTCTTCCCTTTACTCTTCCACCCATGACTACAAAAGCATCTTAGCTTCTGGCCTGAAAGGAGCTGCACCCCACAGTGTCTCCTCTACTAGAAGATCTCCTCTGCACAATAAAGATCCAATTTTTTTCCAATATTGTAATTAAAAACCCCAATAAAACGACACAAAGCCCCAACATGGACCAGACTGAGTGCCAGGAGACTTACTTAATGATGATAACCTAACGGAGTGTTTTGAAGATGACAGGGCCAGGAACAGAGCCATCAGTGTGACACCTCAGCCTGACATACAGGAGTCAGAGATGCACAGGACTCACAGCCTGAGCACGCAGCATTATTACCTGCAATCACGAAATGGTAATTTGCTACTAATACAGACTGTATCAGAGGAAATGTAAAACAAATCAGAAGCTGCTTCTCCAAGGCTTTTAAAGTTAAAAGCATGGCTAAGCTTGGGTAGTTAGAACCAATAATACTCAGATATTCCCTTTGATCCCATATTCCTACAAGTCCATTATGAAACCATCAATATCACGTGAAGGTCGGAGGAAAGGTGTGGGCTCTCTGAGGATCAGCCACATTCTACCTTTGCATCTCATCTCCTCTTTCCAATATTTATCTTCATCAGTGATTCTGATACCATAAACAAGGCCAACTCACATCAAACTCAAGGCAGTGAGGGGAGAAAGAAGTAAGAGATGTTTGCCAGGGAGGATGCTGTCCTGGGTCTATGCCTGGCTGCCTGGCCACAGGTTTTCTGTAATACTGCACCTCTAAGTACTGTATTTGCCTCAGGCAACTTCCCTCTACGTAATTTTAAAGAGAAACATTAAATCAACAGACATTTATACACATTGACTTAGAATTCAGTGAACACAAAAGTCAGTCTATCTCTGGGCCCTAAACCATACAGAAGTTACTAGGAGAACAAGACATGAGTGCAATGCCAAGGATGTCTCCCACCACCTGCTCTTGCCCCCTTGGGATGAAGAGTAGTGTACAGGACTGCAGGCTGTTCCCTTAGGTATTGACCAGATTACAAAGTTCAAGAAGATATCAGCAATACTTTGCTAGTGATTCCCATTAGGAGGCTGTCACAGGGATTATTTGCCAGCATAGGAGGATGTTGGAGGCCTTATGATGCCCACAAGTGCTGTGCAATCAGGCATAATTTAAGCCTTAGGTACAGTATCTGAAAAAATTATTGGAAACATGGAACTGTGGACAAAATGTCTACGGCTAGAGTTCAGAATTTTTTTTTACCAGATCCAAAGATCAATGAGATGAGACAGTAAATGGACAGAGGTGGATCTAGTTTACATGCAGTCATTAAGTCCTTCTGCCTTTGCCACTGAAAACAGTAGAGTTTGTGCCATGGAGAGGATGCAATCTCTCTTCCAGCTTCCACAGTGTCAGCACTGCCTTTTTTAGCACAAGGGAAACTCTGTCCTGAAGGTGATACTGCAGAGAGGAAAGCGGCACAGAAGGTCCAGGTCCCACAGAGAGACTCGTGGTGGCCTGTTCCCTACTCTCAGGGCAAATTTGGCTTCATGAATGAGATGCCAAAGATCAGTTGCCTCATACACCCGACAGCAGGTAGTGATTGTTTTGGGGTCAGGTGAACTCTGAGGGGGCTCTGCTCCTGAACAGGTCTGAGCTTTCAAATGGTTGGATTCCCCAAGGAGCAGCGTCTTTCTGATGCAAACACACCTCCAGCACTGAGGAGGAGCAGAACTGAGAGTGTGCTGTTGCCATGGCAGGGGCAGGGGAATCTATGGAAACCCTTGAAAGGGTATTGCTCTGTGTAGCTGCAAAACAGCTCGGCCAAAGACAGAACCAGGGCACTTACAAGTCATGCTGTGAAGCCAGGATCATTTCAATCCATTTAACAAAGTGCTTCCAGTCCTCATTTCAGAGCAGGTAAAAGGAAAATATAGTAAATATTGAACAAACAAACTTAATCTGTATCCACAGCACTTTACCCAAGAAAAAGCTAAAACTGTCTGACTGCTGCCCGCTCTTGGTTTATTATTTCCTCTCAGGCAAAATGCCTTTTGGGGTTGGGGTTTTTTTGGTTGTTGTTTGGGCTTTTTTTTTTTTTTTGGTCATTGTTTGGTTTGTTTTGTTGGATTTTTTTTTCTTTGTTTTGTTTTGTTCTTAAAAAGACTGCTGCTCTCATTCCCCTCCATACACAGACTCACTAACCCATAAAACACAGGTGAAAATCATGGGGTAGTCAATATCCTATGGCAATGGCAGACATTTTGGTAACATGATATATATCCGTGAGTAATCACATACTTTCCTCCTCAGTTAGGGTGGAAAAGTGCCCTTGAAAATTGCTTACTCTCCTACTGAAATATACAGGGCTTATACTCTAAGGGACAAAGCAGAAGTCCAACAAATCACTGAAATCAGGAAAAAACAAGTACGCTGCTTTGAATTTGTCCTTTCTCAAACAGAGATTCAGGCCTCAGTTCTTAAAATTTTTCATGGTATTGCTTTATGTTGGTTCTTGGTTACAGGAGTTTAAATATCAACAGGTGTAGCTAAACTTATTCTTGACATTTGCAAGCAGGATGAACAGCGATGGATTTTACTTTCAGGGCTAAAACTTTTATCAATCTGGTTTTGTCTCCTACACTGCTCACCAGAGTAGTCAAAACCACTATAAAACACCCAACCAAAAGTTTTCTGTTGAGTACATCAATTAAGGGATCCCAATAGCTTGAAAAGATTGCAAATAATTTCTTTTCCAGAGAAAATACTCATTGCTCATTTTTCCCTGAACTCAAGCGTTTTGGGACAAGATCATCTTTCATGTTCTTGTTTCCGGGGAAATCCTCACTGGATATAAATAGCTACAGCACTAAAATGACTTCCAGTAGTCTTAGTGAAGGTATTACTCTGATATAGATACTTAACTGGTTATGGAAGTTTTATTGAAATTATTTCATGCTGCTTGCTGCTGTGCCTGCTAGAGGTGCTTCTCATCCATTGCTAGCTAAAAGGATGTTTGAGATTGTGGAAGAATTATTATTTTTCAAGGCCAATAGGAGTCATTTTGATAGCTGACTCTAGATTCTTGAATTTTAATCTTTTTAAGACCATAGTCTAGGTAAGCTAGCCTGTTGACAGCTGGACACTGGTTAAGAGTGTGTGGAGAAGTGATTGCCTAGCATGAGGTAACCTCAGCTAGATCAGCTCAGACTCTCCAGCATATTTGAAGTGCAAGTCTTGAACTCGACCTTCTTAATCAACTGGGAAGTTGCTTTAAAAGTGCTCTGCCACCATATTTGTTCCAACATATAGCACAGCTCTGTAGACTTCACAGAGGGCAGCCTCTTAATTTTTGGGTGGGTCTTTTTTTGCTTTGTCCCAGAACCACATACGACCAGTGGCAGCAAAGGACCTATCTTGATCCACAATGAAGGTGCAAGAGCTACAACCTCCTCCTAAGGCAACTCTTAGGAACTCAAGCAGGATTACAGAAGGGTGGTTGGGTGTTAGGTGAGCATTAGGTGAGCCCTACAGAGATCCAGTAGATTGAGTAAGCTCAGAGCAGAGTGCCTGAAGGGAGGGATGACATTCCTTCAACTCAGGCAGAGGTAAAGAGAAAAGCCTCTGGTATCTGCAGTCCAGATTGGATAAAGGCTTTGTTCTGAAGTTGTACCTGGGTTTACGTTTGCAGAATATCACCTGTACTATGTTTCTCTTTGAAGTGTACAAGTGCTCAGAGTAGACTATGGGTGTCTGAAGTACCCCTTTTGGAAGAGCCAGTCTCAGTAGGGGAAAACAAGCAGCAACTATCTTCAGTGACGGGGTGTTTGAAATCACGACAATCCTTGGCTGTTCTGCACAGCTCATAAAAGAGACTTTCAAGGACTTGTTGACAATTACATATCCATACCCAAACCAGGTCATGTCATACATACCTCTTGCTACAATAGCCTTGTCGATATTGTTCTTTCATAGCAATGGCACAAGCAGAGGAAAGTTTTGAATGGGAATCAAGTAAATTTGCGGTGTGCTGGTGAATGATTGTCTGTCCTAGAGCCTGAAGGGAGGGAAACATCCCAGATTCCTTTTGAAAGTCAATGGGAACTTGGGTCTTAGATCACCTACAGCTGCGATGGTCACTAGTGGAGTTTTGTACGAGTATCATATAACCAGAGACACTACTATGTTGTACATCCACTATTCTGAAAAATAATTTTCTCCAAACTTGAATGAAATACACTTAATAAATATCAGAATGTAGAATGGGAGATGATAAATATATGGAGCTCCATTTTCTGTCAACTTGAATATTGTGCAGCTATTTAGGTCAGTAAAGAAAAAATGCAAAATGTATGCTTTTTGCAAATGTTGCTGAATTGAAAGAAAACCTTCTACATCTATATCAGGTTTCTGTGTAAAACACACTGCAAGATATCAGATACGATCTCAGAATTTTGTGAATGTTATTCAGTATTTCATGTGGTCTAGAGGAACATCGGGGCAGCTCAGTATTTTAAGAACATCCAGATTCTTGAGCAGCATCGTGCTAAGAAATGAACTTTCTCTTTTGTACGGATGAATTTCTCAAGCTGGTCGAAAAGGAAGATGCTATCCCTGATTGGAGGGAAAGCTCTGCTCTTCCACCATCATTTCTTCAGAGGAAAGAAGACTTCAAAATTGCACTTGGAAGACATTCAATCAAGCAGACGGTCAGCTGTGCTCACATACCATTTGGATCAGGTTTTAAGAACCATGCCAGAATGTACCTTATGCAAAATGAGTAAAAACAATAACACCACCACAGAGGAATAACACAGCAAACCATACAGTCACGTAAGGCACAACCAGCCGTTAGCTGAAAGGCCAACATCATTAAGCGACTCACAAGTTCATAAATGGTAGATTTACAGAAATGTAATCCCCTTCTACTCATCAGGGGATTTCACTACAGACCAGTAATAGCTAATTGAGAATAAGAGAAACGTATTTTAAAAAATGAAACACACTTCAGAAAACTCCTTTGAATCTTTCAAAAAGTAGAAGCACTAATTAAAAAAAGATGTTTCTCTAAGGAACAGCCACAGGTTTACAGGGTGGGAATTGGCTAACTTCTTAGAGTCTGTTCTGTGTGTCTGACCACCGGTTGGCAAACGCAGACCTTTACACTATGAAAACTGTTTCGGTAACACTTTGAAATACTTGCCCAATCATGTTCAGTTCACTTGGGATTCATTATAATACCATTACATGGGATTATATCATTTGGTTTAATGTCAATTGCATTTCCATATTGTGTCCAGTGGTTTTATGATGTGGACAAATATTCCACCAAGGACTAGGCTGAGACCATCACATTTAAATTCTTTTCCTGAGCCACTGTTGGCAGGAATTCTCATGTTAAGACATCCAGGCTGCAAAACCCTCCTTGGAAGCAAAGAGAAGACCAAACACAATTTTACGCTATTCAGAGGATCGTTATAGTGGTGCTTTGTGTTGTAGAGTCTGCTGAACCCACCTAAGAATTTGAGCTAAATGCAAAATATGTTGCTTATGTCTCCCATCATCTTGACTAGAAAAATCAGCAAGAACTACGGATTTGAGATCTTCTGGTTCATAGTGGCCAGCCAGAGTAGGAGCATGACTACCAAGACAAGATACTTTACCCTCCTCATACTGGAAGAGCAACCCTGACAGACATCTGAACTACCTGGAAAACTGGCAATTAGCTGCAACCCTCAGACTCAAATGTCTGATCACATCTGCTTTCTGAACCAAAACATTGAATGCATTTAACAGTAATAAGGCTCTAGAGAAACGAAATAATCATCTACAGCAACAAGAAAGATATCAGACTTCTTGTCGCACATGATTAAAATCTTTTTGTACTATAGTCCTCATCATTCTTTCAGGACAATAAGTAAATGATCCCTTTTCTTATCAGGGGAACAAGTAAAGCTCAAATATACTGGATTGCATAATGTATTCTCAAAAAGAGTTTTGTTGCTGTCACATCTAATTTCTATTAAACGTATTAAACATATGTGCCAGTGGCTTAGGTAACAGGAATATAGGTTTCTCCATCTGGCAAAAAGTGTTGCTTTCTAACAAATGTACAATCAGACTAGAAAAGAAGATGGACTCTGCTGTGTAATGATGCCTGGAAGTATTTTAAAGAAAGCACATGGCAAAGCACAGAAAATATCTGATAAAATTTTCAGGGTTTGATATTAATAATAATAATATAAATAATAAAAATAATATGTAATGGCACTATACAGACAAAGAATCAGCTCTAAAATATTGTTTTATTTTTCCTACAAAAGTCTACATGTTGATTGAGCATTTGTTCCTAATCATCAAATAATATCCATCGTTACTAAGTTAGATGTTAAAAAACAAGTAAGGTCTGGTCCAGCATTGGCTTGTTTCTAAAAATGACCATGATGCTCTGATTCAATGTGTGTACCTGTGTGTCTCTTGGGAACCCTCTGCTCCCTATGTCTTATAGCCCTTGTCCGAGTGCAGCATGTAAGCAGAGAACCCAAGGTTCTGATGCCTCCCACCCCAAGGTGACAGTGGAAGGAGGTGATTGAAACTCCCTCCTTCCCCCTGGGCAAAAGCAGAACAGGACAAGAGTGTGACTGAGTCTTTTCTCAAACTGTGGAGAAATATGATGTTTTCAAGGCCTCTTTCCCTCTGTTAGATTTGTCCAAAACCAGCTACCCGCTCAAAGACAGAAAGAATAAAGCATAATAGTTGGCAACAAGCACTCGATCTCTTGCAACCTCCGTAGAATTATTTCTACAAAGACATAAACTGATTTTCCACAAGACACAGACCAGGAGGGAGGAAGATATTTGGAACCTTTATACTTCTGTTGGACATGCAATGAGCTTTCCAGATAGTCCTCTGCTTGTGTTGTCACTAGTGTTAACCAGACAGCTCAAGGAAGCTGGGAAGAGGATTTCTCTTAGCTGAAATCTGACCTGTGGTGCTTTTCATAGTGGTGAGTCTCAGTGTGCCTGTAGAGAGGCTTAAGCCTCTTTGTAGGCACCAACTAACATTTGGCATGGGGAGAGCAAATGAGTCACATCTGCACAGCTCTTTGGCAAACAAAAGCCCTGTAAAACTCTTTCTTTGAGTTAGGAGCTTCTCACAGGGAAGATATATTTTAATGTGAATTTACAATTTTTTGCCCTTGGGAGAAATTTCACCATTTCCCTTAATCAAGAGCCATTTTTACCACTAAACATCTCACTTCTTCCCATCTGGCCAAAAACACTCCAGTGAGATGTGGGCTTGGAAGAACTTGCAAGCCTTGGAGGGCCATATCCAGCAGACCAGGCTGACTCAGTTCCTTTATGGCTCTAGGCTTGCCTCTAAACACAGATCCCTGCGGCGATGTAACCCCGGCATGTGCAGTTCCTGGCAGATGCAGGGAAGAAGCCAAGAGACAGAGCAGATTTAAACTGCACTCTCTCCTGGAATAGTTAAGCTGAAGTGCACACTTCAATGGTGCTTGAGCAGTGGTGAGGACAGGCGTGGTTTTGGCAGGTGCAGAGCCATGTGCTATCCTGTGACCTAAGTACTGGAAGTGATGGATTTGCTGGGAAAAGACTTCACCTGACCCTGTGACAGTGTGGAAGAGCCACACATGCTGTCCATGCAGCATTTCTCAGCACTGCTGGGCAGCTGTGGACCAACTTAAGCACTGGATGGAGTGGGATGATCCATTTTAGTTTGGACTTTCGTCCTTCTAAAGTTAAATCTCCTAATCTCAAGCACACATGCCCATGAAGACACAGGCTGTGTAACCTTGTATAACCTCATGTATAAACACATGGGGAAGTGGTTCTTGGGTCTATTTAAGACATGTTTTACCTGTAGGTCTGGTGATCACGTGAAGCTACAGAGAGCTCTGAAGAAGAGCTAGTTCAGATTTGCCGTCATTAAAATGGAAGGAAATCTCAAGAAAAAATGTCAGATTTTTAATTGCTTGCAAAGAAATTAAGGCCTGATAATTGAAAGTGTTCAGTTTGCGGTAGCCAACAAGGGAAACATTTCTCTAACAGATGAAAAGTGGAAGTCTGCAGTGGGTCATGCAGTTATTTCCTGCGATGTTCGACTGGATAGCTTCTTCTTTGCTTAAAACTGGAAAAAAATTTAAAAATCGATGAATTTTTCTTATTGCAATAAAAAATATTTTTAGTTTGTGCATAGTCAACGGCTTTGCAGTGGGGGAATATTTTTTTGGCATCCTCTGTGTCCTGAATTACAATAGTGAAATATAGGCTTTCTATTTTTCTCTGTGATGTTTTACTCATTATGCTTCCCATTAGGATTTGAGCTACAATTCCCAGTTCTGAACTCATGTAGAATGGGCCTGGGGACTAGAGGGAGTTTTTTATTCCAAAGTAGTTTAGCAACAAGCATACGAAGTTTGCATAAGATGTCTTTATGTGTGGGCTAAGGCACAGGTCCCTCACAGGTTTGCTAGGTGATGCTGTCTTGTAACACCCAGTTTTGCAACACTAGTGTCAACATCTGCTGCTCTGCCACAGAGCGGAGGTGGTGACTGAGGGCAAGAAATACAGGGCAAGTAGTGCTTAATCTACTTACTCTGATAATCTGAGAGAATTTGGTAGTTCTTCAAAGGCAGAAGTTGTCAAATGGGGAGACCCCATGAGCCTACCAACACGAAGTGACAGGAAAGGAGAAAAGAAAATGATACTGAATGACTTAGAGTATATTGAATTTATACAGAGCTTCATGTTTTCTAGCCCCATTCAAGTTCTTCAGGAAAGGTATGTATGTTCTTATTCTCTGGGTAGAAAATACCTGGGATGTGGCTGATAGTTTGTGTTTCAGAGGACATCTGAGAGGCAAAGCCATAAATTCCAGCAGGTTGTGTGAGAGTTGTGTGATCTTTTTTTGTTTGTTTGTTTATTTTTTTACGTGGTTCCCCCCCCCAAGGAAAAAAAACAGTGATAATTAATGTTCACATTTAACATGTTCCTTCCAAACAAACCTAGCTGTCTTCCACTGCCTTTCCTTTCTCATGTTGTTTTTCTGAGAAGTGCTGAATGAAAACAGAAAGCTGCGTTTTCCAAAACCACACTCAGTGTGGCCGTGCACATTTCTGCTTGATTGAAAAATACCTTTATACTTCTAGACATGTTCAACTCTGGCATTTTTGAAAAAAATATCTCCAGTTCAGTGATGGTCCACATTAAGGTGAGCTGGATGGCAATGTACACTAGAGAACATGTGAAAGATCTGAGCTGAAAAGGAGGGGGAACCTGCGTGGTCATGGACAGAAAGATTTCTTCATGCTGGTGCTGAGAGAGTGGCATTTCAAACCAAAAGAATGGGTGAGTACAGAGTCGGTGGCGTATTTAATGTGTTTTAGTTTCTCTTTAAACAGTTTCTTCAGGAGACAGAGCTTCCACAATATGGAGCTAAGGGCCAAGAAATGTCAGAGTTTAATTTGATCTCTGATACTCAATCAGTACATGGCCTCAGGCAAGTGACTTATCTTCCCTCTATCTAAACGGCTACACCAGTGAAACAGAGGCGAAAGTACTTTCCACAAGAGTGTCAGTGAGTTTAGCATAATTCATTAATGTCTGCTTGAAGCTTTTAAATCCTGCAGCAGAATATCCTCTGCAAGCACTGGTGGTTAATGCACTGTAGGGGTGATGGGCGGGAGAAGCCGAAGCTCAGCAGCCCCATTTTGTGCTCTGTGACTGACAGCTTGCGATACAGTTGTAGGCAGACGGCTGGTGGGTAAGTGCCATGCCAAGTACTGGTCCCCATCAGCGTGATTAGAGGATGCTCCCACCGGGGAAGACACTGACTGGGAAAGTGCCAACAATGTCTCACTGAGAAACAAACAACCGATGTATCAGCCCCAATCGCTGCATTCAGCTAATGAAAATGTATGTAATTGATATTTTATAACTATATGAAGAAAGGATTTTTTTTAGGGCTTTAATAGTATCGATTGACAGAAGAAAGCCAGATAGATGTCTCTAAGCTGCAGACTGTAGGGCTAAAGTGCCTTTGAGTCAGGAAGTGTATATTTGTTTAAAATTCACTTCAAATTTTCACATCATTTGCAGCTTTTAATGGCATTTTTGGACACTGATAATTAATCATGTAGCCTCTCAAGTCAACTGATTGTCTCATTTCTGATCAATTGTTGTTGTCAACCCTCTTCCCCTATATTCTGCGTACTGGCTCATACCAGGGTCTGAAAGAGAATAATTACCATGAGCCCTGGGATATGCTTCAGGATGCTCTCCTTCTAGCTGGTCTCTGATACAGAACTTTGGTCCTTGTTCTTTTCTGAGGTTCATCATTGCACATTTCACTTGAAGCTGCTTGTAGAGGCCCAGCGGAGGCAATACTGCTGCTTTAAAATACATGCAGATATTGTGGCTTACTATTTTCATGAGTCCTTCAGGGCAAAGATTGTCTTTTGCTTTGTGCTAATACAGCCCCTCAAAAAGAGAGTCAGGTCTTGATCAGTACTTAGGCTCCTCGTAGTGCCAAAATATGTTAAGATATTTGGTTCTTTTCATATCCAGCTGTGATTACATGGGCTGCTATTTTGGCCATAGCATCATGCTGGGCAAAGTAACATGTAGAAATAAGAGCTGATTTTTCTCTGTACAATAGAAAGATGATAGATCAGGGAATCTGCAGCACCAGTCTCCTACTGCAGAGAAAAAAAAAAGAAAACCTGGGCTCCCTATGTAGGCAGCTCTAACATGAAACCCAAATCTAGATGAGGCTGAGTGAAAGGGAGGCAAGTATAATGAGCTTACTGCAGCCAAGGCGTGGGTTGGAAAGCTAGTGAGAAGGTTACTATAGATAAAGGGTTTCTATTCACTTTAATGGGATTTGGACAGCCTAACAGTGCTGGCTTGGGTTTAAACACCCAAATTGGGTTTGGCCATTGTAAATAAGTTTTTCTTTTTGTTGTGGGCGGGGAAAGTGGACCCAGCAGTAGACCCTGGAGGTTCTGTTTGCAGCCTGCGCAGAGTATGATGCTGTGAGATGTTTTGTGTTTGTGTTTTAGTTGGAGTTTGTTTTGTTGGGGTTTTTTTGTGCATTTTGTTTGTTGCTTGGTTGCTTTATCTTGAGGTATTTTAAAAGTGGTCTTGAAACTCTTCCCTTTTTCTCTTTTTTACTCTCACTCGTTGGAGCAAAACATGAAAGATTCACATACAAAGCATTAAAACAAAAGAAGAAAATCAAAAAGAGTGAAAGACAATAATTAAAAGAAAGAGAAGTTGACATTTCCTGATCTACCTCTTCATGCATCCGTGGACAGAGAAGTGTCTTGCACATATGCGTTGAGGGGCCTTAACTATGTGAGATTTCATTTTCGATTCTTACAAAATGAAATGGTTACATTGAGAGAGAAAAGGAACAGGCTAGACATGAGAGGAAAGTGCGGAGTCATTCTTTCTCTTCTTGTGGTTAATGTGTCATACCTTGGTTGTAGCCATGCTTGGGACACTTTGCTGCAGAAAAAAAGTGAAGAAACTCCGATTTGTTTGAGTATTGTTGGTAAAATTGTACTGTCACTGCATGCAAGACTGTCGTGTAGGTACCATGTCTTCAGGGTTGCCTCTGAAAAACATAAGTCTTAAAGTGTTACAGTTGTCTTCTCTCCCACCGTTTCTGTTTCCAGTTCCTCTAATTTTTCTTTTGGTTACTTCATTTGTAAGAGCTGGCTTAGACAATGCGACATTACAATATGGCATTTATGGAGGTTGAAAGTTGTGGTAATTAATCATCTTTGGGTGAAATTCTAGCCCAATGAAGTCAGTAGGAAAACTCCTGCAGCTTCAAGGTTTCAGCTCACAGCATCTTGGTGCCATGAATTATTTGTACTCTGGATGTCTTTTGACGCTTTGAGTAAAATAAAGAAAAGTATTGGGTTTGTGTGTTTGGTCATTAGGAAGAAATAAACAATGACTACAAGTTTTAAAAAGTTATATGTAGAGTTACAGGGTTTGGTATTTCTTTTGTCCCTGCAGATCTCAAGACCAAATTATTTTTTAAAAGTTTTTTGTGGCTGCCCTGCAAACAGTCAGGAATCTAGGAATCGAGCAGTGCTCTTTCTGGCTAACAGTAGTCACAATTTAGCTCACGAATGTGCTAATGATGTATAAGACAGAAATCAGAGTTCTCCTAAGTTTCATTGGTTTTGCAGGACTAGCCATGAAAAAGCTTTCCTATATTTAAGGAGTCTTAGTTGGAGCTCACTGAAATCAGAAAAAAGCTTCCTTGTTGATGTCCATGAGTTTTTGGCCCACATCCACAAAAATTTGATTCTCCTATTTGAACTGCTGTGACTCCGTTATGCAATATTTAAGTGTTTGTAACACTAGATCAGAATACACAACAGATAGATAAACTGCAAACATGTATATTAAATCCATGTAATAGAAGAGGATTTATAATTATTTTTCCCAAAATAATTTACTGAGGCAAAACCTAGGGGATTCCTTATACCCCCAGGGCCTGGAGTAACAGGCTGCTTACAGTAATCCCTCTCTGGCCCTTGAAAAACTGCCTCAAATATTATTTATAAGCTCTTAATTTCCTCCCCCCATACATTCTTCTTGAGTTTGTTGCACTGCCAGATATGGACAGAAAGCAAAAAATCTTCGGGGAAGCTGCAGATTTCTTATTTAGACTATGTAAAATCTTAGTCATTCTGTTCAGCAATAGCAACTTTCTCAATAGTTGGGTTTGGGTTGAATTTTTTCTTGCCTAGGTAGTCAAGATTGGACTACAGGTAATGACAATAATGACAATTAACAAGCAGCGACATTGCTAAATACTATTGTGACCAGTGTGACACCGGAGTTAACACTTGTGGTAGCTCTGCATTTCTGGCAATAGTTAAGAAAGGGTTTGCCAGTCTTTACCAGACAGGAGGAGAAAAACAAGTGGAAGTACTTGTGTGACTTCTCCATGTCACACATGTCAGTATCAAAAGTCGTAAAAACATCTAGTAATTGATATTTTTTTCTCTTTTCTCAGGCACATGAGAAATTTTCCCTCTTGTATCAGTGATAATGTTGATTTTCAAGAGAGCAAGGGGAAACTCCAACTTGCCTCTGGGCATGCAGTAAATCATCCAATATCGCTCTTAAGAATTGATCACCCATGAGGGCCCATGATCTCATCACAGCCTTGGAGAAAGAAACAGTTGATATGAGGCAAAAGCACTCCTCATATGTGTTGTATAACTTTTTATATTCATTAAGATGCTTCAGATACAGAACAACCCTCTTTGTTCGATATTTATCTTTTCATCTGCTCTGACTTGGGAACTGTGAGCACTTTGAGAAGTTAATTGAAAGCTTACTTTGTTTCATTTTAGCTTTCAGGTCTGAAACTTTCCTTTCGGTAATGGTACTGAGAACACTTTTGTCCTGTCTGCAACAGCTCAGAAACCTTTTCCAGCGACAACTGGGAATTCGCTATTGATCACCATTGTCTTATTCCAGGAATTCTCCACTGAGATTGTTTTTCTTATTGAATGACAACAGAAACCCCCACCCCAGGCAGGAGATTATCTCTCTCATGTTTCCATTGCCAGAAGGGTCCCTCAATCACAGCATGCTCGACACAGGATTCCCATATTGTCTGTTCAAGATGAGATGGATTTTTTTTTATTTTTTATTTATATTTTTTTTTATTCCATCCTTCCTCATTCAATTCTGCTACCTGTCAAGAGGGGCTGAGGTCTGGGCAAGGATTTCAGAGACCTGCACTCAGACTCTGAGCTGGACGCGTTTCTTACGTGGCTTTTGGGAAATACTTGTTCCTGAACTGACTTCTCTGTAAATTGGCAAAAATAATGATATTCTTTTGTTATTAATATAGTCCATATATTTTTTGGAGCAGGATCTGTTTCTAATAAGATTTATATATAGTACTTTGGACAGTAGTGTCCATATCTGCTGTCAGAAGAAAACATAAGCTTATTAATTAAAAAAAAAAAAAGAAAAAAAATTACAAATTGATGTTGTTATTTTGAGTAAAGTTTGAAAAGCCACAAGGTGTGTAACATGGAGGACTAAGACATGAAGAAAGTAGTAGAATGTATGCAGAGATACATAATTAAGTCTCTATTTTTGATCATTTCTAAAGGTGGGAATTCAGGAAGGAATAGATAAATACTGATTTCACAGTAGTTCCAATGTACTTCACTAGCTCCTACCATTCCCTTACTAGCACAGATCTCTCTACTTAAAAACAGCGGTTCCCATATGATTTTTGTCTTAAAGGTCAGAGCAGGAAAAGCAACAAAATATTTAGGAGCTGAGACAACGTATTGCCTCCCGAAGCAAGGAAGAGAAAACTCAACCAAGCCTGAAGTCTAGATAAAAGCATCTGATTTCCAAAGAAGGGATCAATCCCAATACTTTGCATGGGATGAAATATGGAGCAGTGGTTGTTTTGAGGCTAACCTTGATTTGCTAGTGATACTGGTAATATTAATAAAGTTGTTTAAAAATGTTTACCAGTGTGTCCATCACCAGCTGTGACATCATACCCTTAAGATCAAAATTCAGCTGTTAAATTACCCCTGAAATTAGCAGACGTGTTCAAAAAGTTTGGAAAAAAACCAAAAAATAAACACACAAAAATTAAGAAACACCAATGTGTTTTGATGCTGTACCTTTTATCTGCTTTACAGATTTTAATCCTTCCACGTTAAATTCCTGAATTATTCTTCACAAGTCCAAGAGTGACGTACACTCAGCTCTTTCTGAGATCTTTGCAAAAATCAATGAGATCCCAGTAACGGAGCTCAGAGAAATGTGTGGCTCGTAGGAAAACCTGGCAATGCCTTAGATCCACTCTCCACAGCAATACTGGGAGCTTCAGAGAGCCTTCACTATTAGTGCTCAGTCTCTTACTTGGTTCTTGTCTAAGGATTTAAAGCTACAGTATTCCATGCAAATGTTTTATTCATTCCATTCCAGAAAATGTTGAGATCTTACTTTTTTTTTTTTTAAATTTATCCTTAAGTAATCAAAATCTCTACATGTCTTAATATAATGAAAGACTAAAAATAACAACCTGAAAACTCTCACCCTGCCTCAGGCACTTTTTAAAAATATTTCTTTTCAAGGGGGTTAATTTTAGACTTGGCATCTTTGCCCCATGAACTTCCCACATGTGGTTAAAGCTACAAGCCAGGTCCTGCCACCAGCCATATTTACCAGAAACAGCAGCAGAAATTTCCAGCAGAACAGTAAAGGGGCTGCAGTTCCTGTTGTTCTGCCAGTATATTTAATCTAAAAATATTATTCATCTTGCCAACCACTTTAATGCAATTGGGGAATGGCAGAACTGGGAAGTTGGAAGAAAAGCTCTTTGTTAAAAAATATCAGCTCAGAAGTCACTCTGTTTTCTCCTATATTGTCTGCTGCATTCTCTCTGGTTGGTTTGTTTTTTTCCTGTCTGTATCTTTTTCTTTGCTGTTTACCTTTATCTGCTTCTTCAGACTTCTCCCAGTTGTCTTAATTATCATTCACTATAATACTAATAATTTAATATGACCGTGCTTTACTTCTAAACATAACTTTTATGTTATGCACAAAGAAATGATATAAAAAAAAATTATCCAACTGAAGGGTCAAAATCCTTCCTGATGTAACTACCTGGATTTACTTTATGGGAGTAACCTGGAAATAGTTATGGAGAGCATGGCACACAGGCTGGGCTTTGCTGAGCCAACCACAGCCCTAATCTTTGGCTTTCCTTTGTTTCGTTGACTCTGCCATTTCTTGTCTTTGTAGTTCTCTGTTGCTGAAGCAGAAGCTGGAAGATGATCAGAGAGGAAAGCAGAGACACTGAGGTCAAGTGTCCTTGAAGCCTGTTTGTGACTAATACATTAATGAGCTTATTTGGGGAAAATCCAAAATCAACTTGTTCTGCACCTGAGCATGATCATACTAGAGCAGAGAACTCGTGGCATTCAAACCAGCCCATTCCTAGCAGCAAAGAAAAAAACCGCACCACCACTTGTAGGGGTTTTTTAATAAATAATAATAAAAAAGAAGTTTGACTTCATTTTGATGACCTGTCAGCAGTAACCCTTTCTGAGCGCTTCTGAGAGCCAGGCTGGATCCAGCCCACGGGATGACTCAGGCACTGTGTCTGCTGTCAACCTTGCTGGGAGTGGAGGGTGACTGTGGCTGGGATCACTGGGATCGGTGCACCTGCACTGGTGCTGGCTCCCAGCCTCCCTGCAGCCTCCTGCACGCGGGGGTCTTTGAAGAATGGTCATAGGGGTGGTTTTGGCTTTCAGGTTAGCTCACCATTCTCAGTTCATCCCAGGTGAGCGCCTTGGTGAAGCAACATGGTACTTAGCGGTAGAAATAAATCTAACCTGCTACCCTCTATTTGCTGTTTTACATACGTATGTAGGGATAAATATAACTAAAGAAAAAGCAGAAGAGGCTAGATTATAAACCAAGCTGTTCTTCAAACCACGCAGAGCAGAGGAAAGCTTCTAACAACGGAGTTTTAAGCTTGCACACATTTTCATTTATAATTATTATTTATGACTATCACTATCATTAATTTATTTAGCGAGCTGAGGGTACATAGTATTCTGACAAGAGTCCCCAAAATAAACAATCTCTTCCCCCTCCAAATCCAATAGCCTAAAAGTGGCACGATACTAACTAAATTTAGCACAAGCCTGAACACGGGGTAGTACAGAGGAGAGTTTTAAACAGATTTCTGAAGGAAGAAATTGTAGGACACTGACATATATTAATAGGAAAGGGGCTGCAGGCATACGAGCAGGCTGAAGATGCACAGTCTGGAGCAAGCAGGGGAGATGAGGCAGGGGTAGGCAGGTTGAGGGCAGGCACTGTGAGGAGCAGAGCTGTTCCTTGCCTCACTGGTGAGTCAGGGCAATATCCTAGCCTTCAGACTTATGCTCAGAGCCAAGTAGGTGATTTCACTGGCAATCCAGTGTGGTGGATCCAGACTGCCATGCAAGAGAGATATCGCCTCTGAAGAACGTCCATTTTGGCCTCTCATCCTTTGGCAGGGAGAAAAGGAGAGAGGACCCAAAAGTGGGGAGGAAGAGGAGGAAATTGGTGATGGGCAATCCATAACACCATCAACGCCAGGTTGCAAGATGAGCCAATTTGTTGCCATCACTGGGGTGGTATATGAGGAGTGCAGAGATGTGGTTGCTCACGTCCTGGCCTTGCACCAACAAATCAGCTTGAGAGCTGTTCTTGAGACTCTGTGGACATGATTTATCTCCACCATGGTGTTATTGGCCATGCAACCCAAACTGGTTCAGCTAGTCTTGTATTCCTACCCTCCCACCCATCTACCTGTTGGTTTTGCCAGTTCTCAGGTAGTTTTAACCCTCCACTTTGCTTTAAGTCAAGAGCTGTACTGGCCAACTAGCAGCTATAAATGTACACACTGGAATGATCATTACCTCCTTACACTCTTTTCTGGTAGTCTTTTATCCAATGGAGGAACAATATTGGGTCAAATTGTGCAATAGCCAACCACAAATCAATCTAAAACAAAAATACGAAGGAAAAAACATCTTTACTGTGCTTTGATCCATCCCTCAGAGCTGAGTGAGCTTGTAAAAGTCTGAGCTGTGGGAAAGGAGGTCTTGTCTTCAACATGTATGACTTGCACCGCCTGAAATTGTGGCTACCTTACTCCATGGAGTCCATCTTTGAGCCTTTTTGCTCTGCAAGAGAAGTGTAAAGCAGGAGATCTGTAGCTTGTGGCTATTCAAAATTAGGAGTAAAATATTGAATATGAAGAATAAATTGTGGCTGTACCAGTGTTACAAATGGTGGAGTGTTTCCTTTCCAGCGTTTGAAAGTATCCATTTGGGTTTGGGAAAAGGAGGAAAGGACTCATGTGTGTGTGTGTGTGTATGAGATGGCATCGGGGTCAGGAGAGCACTGGAGAGAGATGAATTCCCTGACCCTCTTCTGTGGAATCTTAATAACGTGTTAAGTTATTGTGCAGCAGAGGAATGCAATTAGCACAGCAGCCAAATCCTCCTCCAGCAGGTCATTACTGCATTAGTAAATGGAGGCTGTTAAGGCACACAGCATCCCTAAACATACCAGAGGGGCTGCTGGCCCAACAGGACCCAGGATTGATGAGAAAACTCCCACTGCTCTCTCCCCTTCTCCATCCACTTTTCATTATTGCTTTTCTGATCAAGCATGCGTCCACATCCTTCCCCATCCTCCCCTGTACCCTGTTCCTGACATACGCTCCCAGGAGGCCTCTCTGGAAAATCAAATCACAACCCACCAAGAGGTGTCTGTGATATATGCAAAAACAACCCTCCTGCCGTGAAGAATTTAGCAGTGCCTGCAGGAAGCTTCCCTAGCCAAGTGGAGTAGGCAGAGCTGAGATTTGGAGCTGTGCTCTCTGGGGTGGTGTGGAAGCAGGGAAAAGCTACTGTGTACCAGTTTCAGAGAAGGGAAGAGAAGAGCCCACCTCAGCCTTGGATGTAACCTGGTCAATGTTTTGTCCTGTTGCATTATAAGGAAATTTCTACCATATCTTGAGGTGCAGGTCATTAGTACTCTGCTTCTCAGACTCAAGTGAAAAGCAAGGAAGGGGTTTCTCAGTTGAGGTTGCTGGGCATAGATTAATCCTGTGGTGTCCTAAGTCTGACAAAAGTCGTCATGTTTTGTATTGCTCCTGCAGACTCCTGAATTAGCCTAAGCAGTTCCAGAGAAGCCTGGTGAACCTTGTGACTATATAACAAATGGCACTTGTTTTCACCTGTTTTAAACAATTCTGAATATTTTGAAACTGTTCTCATTAGAATAAATGCAAGTTGACATCTTTTTCCCATGATAAAACTTAACAGCTTGAAATTAGTCATAAGGTTAATGAGAGAAGCAGTGTCTTGCTCGTGGTAAAAACCTCCAGCACGGCTAGGTCAGGACATTGCCAGCCCTTGGTAACCGGTGATATGTTCTAAACCCATATACCATGTTTAGATACTGTGGCACCTGAAATATTATACAAAGTTAACTCCATACATAATGAATGAATCTTTGTCCCCACCAGCGTTGAAGATTAGAGTCGTTTCAGCAAGCTTCAGGTTGACATGCCATTGGAGCCAACTATGCAAGCTCTTCAAGGAGATGGGGTAGGTGAAAGTCACTTCTAGTGTTTCCTTCTTTCACTGAAAAGCTAAGAACTCTAACAGAGATTTGACTCATTTGGTAAGATACAACCTGATGCAATGACTTCTCATAAAGCAAATTAAAATACAAAGACAGAGTAAAAAGCAGGTCTTCTAAATGGTCTAAATGACCCTTGGGATCATCAAGTCCAACCATTAGCGCTACTCTACAAAGTTCTCCCCTACACCATATCCCCCAACACCTCATCCAAATGACCCTTAAACACATCCAGGGATGGTGACTCAACCACCTC
>VWZK01020216.1:43417-84869 GCA_013396935.1 Baryphthengus martii
CCCCTAAAACACACCCAGGGATGGTGACTCACCCCCCCCCCTGGCCAGCCTATTCCAGTGTTTGACTACTCTTTCTGTGAAAAATTTTTTTCTAATGTCCGGTCTAAACCTACCCTGTTGCAATTTGAAGCCATTTCCCCTTGTTCTATTGCTAATTACCTGTGAGAAGAGACCAGCACCAACCTCTCCACAATGTCCTTTCAGGTAGTTGTAGAGAATGATGAGGTCTCCCCTTAACCTTCTCTTCCTCAAACTAAACAGTCCCAGCTCCTTCAATCACTCTTTGTAAGCTTTATTCTCCAGGCCCTTCACCAGCTCTGTTGCCCTCCTCTGCACTCGCTCCAGCACCTCGATACCTTTCTTGTATTGAGGTGCCCAAAACTGGACACAATACTCAAGGCATGGCCTCACCAGTGCTGAGTACAGGGGGACAATCACCTCCCTACTTCTGCTGGTCACACTATTTCTAATACAAACCAGGATGCCATTGGCTTTCTTGGCCACCTGGGCACACTGCCAGCTCATATTCAGCCGCTTGTCACCTAGAACCCCCAGATCCTTTTCTTCCAGACAGCTCTCCAGCCACACTTCCCCAGGCCTGTAGCAATGCATGGGGCATTCTTGACCCATCTATGTCCATCCGAGACCATTGCAAAGCAAATGATCCAGTTTTGTTATTGCGTGTGCCCAGCAAATGGGAATATCTGTGGTAGCAAAGTGGTTATGTTCCACACAGTCAGGAAACCGTGAGTTAGAGACCATAGTATGTGCTTATAAATAAATAAGTGGAACTATAGCGTTAAACATATAAAATAATGATTATTTTTTTTTTTTACCAGAGTACTGTTTCCAGCTTTTCAGCATTAGAGACCATGTTTATATTGCTATGCAAATTATTCCTCATAGAGACTTTACAAATTTTATGTTCATTATTAATAGCTTTATGAGTTTTCCCCCTTCCTGTTTGGTGCTATCTACAGTGCTTGGGTAATACATAATTAATGTTAACTGCTTGTGCTCTGGCCTCCGTGTCAGTTTACATTAGGATATTTTTCCATGTTTTTTGTCTCTGGCTGTTGGAAATTGGTGTTCAATGGGAATGAAATATCCAGATTACTTTGTGTTGTTCTTTCCAGGTCTTTCATCTGTCTGATTGATATGATGCTGGTGAATTAAATCACTAAGTTCTCTCCTTTTGCAGACCTGGGTTCAACAATACTACCAAGCCTTAGCAAGACTGGTAATTTCCCTTTGGGCCAAGTCTTGCTACAACCTATTCACAATACAGCCAGGGTGGTTAGAGGTGTTGTTCTTCAGTGATGTTTTCACACTGAAACAGTCCTAAGTAAGTATAAGCATGCAATCAGAAACTCCCTCAAAAGTGCCTTGCCTATTAAAATTTATTTCTTACGGGAAACTGTAATAAATCAGAGTAGCAAAAATCTAAGTAGAAGCTATGTCTAAGTGTCTGGACAAAAAAATTCCCTTTAAAGTAGACTTAACCTTCCAGGTCAAGTGGATTATCTTATAATAGCCACCAGTTTAGACTAATTGGCAGTCCCAGTTTAAGTTGCTAGCGCAATAGGGCAGGGATGCATGTGTGGTTGTAGGGATAGCAATGAAGGGAAGTTTCAGGCGAGGACAGAAATACTTTGATCAAGCCGTCTGTATCAGCGAACCTGCTCCCTGCTTGTCAGTCCAAGCTCTACCTCATTGCACAACATGGGATTGCAACCTTTATCTGCTGAATGCATCTCCCAGAGGTGTAAACGCCCAGTGCTCCAGAAAGAGCAAGAAAGTCTGCTGCTTAGTGAAGAACGTCAGCACAAATTAAACATGGAGAGGGACAATCCAACACCATCAATCTGTGAAATGAAGCCTCTCCCATCCTCTACTCTTTGGCCCCGGGAAATTGCAGATATCCCCTCTGTGTTGCAGCAAAATGGTCACAGGAACATTGAACTCTGGAACCAACTTTTCACTGAGACATTTCCAAGGCAGCAGCTTCTCTCTCCTGTCAAACCACCAAGGTTACTAATAAAACTTCGGTCTGCTTGTATCCTGATGCCTGACATGCCATAGACTAGTGACAGGTTCATAGACCTAGATGGCACCATCTTCCCTTTGTGTTAAACCAGTTATTAAACAACAGAAGTTCAAGATGGAGCAACTGTGGTAATAGGAAATTTGAATATAGCAGCTTCAAATCAGTCCCACCTGAGGGGTCAACTGAAGGGCTCTAGACACTTTTTTAGAATGTGAATTCATAAGCAGAGAGATCTACCTTATGTACAAGAGCAAGGTTCCGTGTAGAATGAAATAGCACAATCTAACATTATATCTGTAAAACAGGCTATTGAGTTTGATTAGGTTACAACTCAAAGGTTTTTAAAAGTCGCAATTCTGTATTTGTCATTCACGTCAGTGCTATGTTTTCACTTTTGTGCAATAATAGCTGACTGTTGTGCCATTTACATGCCCTGGCAAGTATTTGCAAACATACTTTGCAGATTCTCTTGCACTAGGAAAATGGTATTGGGGGGATTTTGTAACTTAATTCACCTGGAAAACAGCAACTCTGAAGTAGAAAAAACAGTCATAAAAGCATTCCCAGGTGCCATTCAGAGGGGTGAAAGCAGGGGTTTTTTATAACTAAATGTTAGGAAAGCAACTGAATTGGTGGTTGCTGTATTTTAGATCATCAGTTGTCTTCACTCAATTCTCTGAGTTGACTTTGCAGGTATAAACTCAACTCTGGGTGATGCAAGAGAGACTCCTCCCCTTTGTTGGTGCCATCCCAGTCTCCTACTACATGGGAATAAGCAAAGCCCTCATAGTTATTTTTGCCTTCTCTCCTTGTCTTTCTCTTTTACCGTCCATGTCATGTTTGCTCAATTTACTACACAACAAGTGTTTCCACTTCTTACCCTGAAGGGTCAAGTGAGCTCATAAAAAAGTCTGTCTGTCTCCACGCATCACCACTAAGAGTGCCCATCAGGCCCAAATCAGAGTCTATTTTCTGTTGTTGAGCGATAGGTGATTGTGTATAAAGGAGACAGGGGTTAATCCACAGGGCTGAGAGAGTATCAGCCACATGTTTTAACTAGCAAAGGGGAGAACCGATTGCTGGGAAGCCAGTGAGTCAGCGGGTGAGTGTGTTTGTGTACGTAGGTGCATGTGAGAGAAGAAGAGAGGCATATCCAGCCATACATGCAGCGTTACTCAGGATCAGATTTATCGGGATTCAAGTGGATGCAGCTCCTGCTGAAGTCAAAGATAAATGATTGTGTCTTCCTGGCCAAGTGCACTACTGTCTAGTGCTCTTGCCGTGTGCTGAGGACCCTTCTGGGCCTCTGTCAGGATGCATCATGGCAAAGCTGTCTGAGGAACGGGACATTTCTGTTTTTTCAAAGGATAGTTTTATATATGTAACATCCGATTCTATCACTTACAGCTCATCTTTGCCCGCTGGCCTCCCTATGAGAACTTACATTCTTCCAAAACCACCTAAAATCTGGTTTGGCAAAACTCCAAGAGTTTTATTTCACAACTGATTTTACTTTTGCATCTTACTGGAATGAAATTGAGACTTTTTCAACATTTCTTTGAAAAAAAGACACATACTCTGATCAACCTGTAACCCAACAGCTTGAATGGCCCAAGGAGATGCAGAAGTTGCAGGTTTAGGTACCTTTAATTATTTTCTTCTTTTTTCCTCCCATAGTATGAACTATCTCAGGTGGAGCTTCTGGAAGTACAATTTTGTTTAATGACACCGTCACACATGCCAGTATCACTCATATCATAGCTTGGTATCATCCAAACTTGTTCCACTTGATTTTTTGCCCTGTCCATCAGGAAGAACAATATTACCCTGAGACAGACTATTAAGGAATTTACATGCCATATATCGCTTGTTTTAGAAAAGGATCTGGGTCCTTTGATGCATCCATTGAGTTTTTAATCTCGGGGTCGATAGATGAGGCATGTCACGAAAGAACAGCTCATCCATATAACTGTGAAGGAAATGTAAATCTGTCATCTAATGTGCTACTATACTCCCCTTCATTCCCAACTGTGGTATTCAAACACTTCATAAACGTTACTCTGTGTCCTTCCAGCACACCTCTCAGTCAAGGCAGCTACTATTCTTGTTTTAGAAGTAGGAAATTAGGGTACAGAGATACTATGTCATTGCAGGGTAACCCAAGAAGGCTTTCTTAGAATGACGAACTGAACCTTGGCTTCCTCAGCTCCACACTATTGTCCTTCCCCTCTGGAAAAACAAGTAAATACGTGTTTTTAAAAATGAGACACTGAAAAAATGCACAAGAAATTCCTTCCTCAATATGGATAAGGCATTGAAGAGGCCTCACCCTGTCCCATAGACTGCGTGAGGAGCCTGGGTGGCAGATGTGGCACAGCCTATCTCTGAGATGGCAATTGCCTGGGTGGCACCAGCGGGTGCTGGAAGAGGCTGAGCCCATGTGTGGGGTGTGGTGTTCCTAGAACGTGCTGGCTGGATCGGGAGAACCGGCCATGCCCTGCGGCGTAGGTGCTTATTGAAGCACTATATTTCAGGGAGGTGTCAGAGGCAGACGAGCAGCCTGTTCCTCCCAGAACATGTCTGATTCTGTCTCCTCCCAGAGAAGGGATATAAAAGGGCAGCTGCAGTACGTGGGTGATTTTTAGCAGGCAACATTGCGCAAATCAGTCAAAAAGGGTAAACTAGCTCTGAGCAGAAGGGGGGATGTTCTTACATGAGAATCTCCATTTTGCAGCCCCCTCATTTTAAGGATATGCCTTGCATTAACCTGCAGATTGAGCTTAATCCCAGCTCCCAGAGATATAATTAATTAGCTATAAAAGAACTACAACTTTCTTGTAAAAAGGCAATCCTCTCCCTCAATCTTCCAGCCCTACCGTTGAGTTCCTGATGTCACTTTGGCCTCAAAACTTTGAAAGAAAAGAATAAAACATTTTATGTTCTTCTCGGTTTTACTAGCAGCAATACATCTCTTGATTTTCTGATTCTTGAGTCATGCTGGTTGAATTTATGAGGTCTTTTTGCGTCACAGTGGGGCAGAAATATTGCTTGTTGATGCTTGAAAAGCAATTGCATCATCAAGTGTATGAGACCCCTACTTTGAGAAGAGCTGGGGCGGGGGAAGAGGAAGCGTTTTTCTTCTCTCTGCTTGTTTTGTTTTCTGAGTCTCTCTTATCAACATGCATCAGACCTGTATTTATTGACTTTCCACCAGCTGATGAGATCTATGGCATGATTAACAGCAGATGCACGCAGGGAGTGGAGAGGGTGGCTTAGGAAAGGGGAGGCGCTTAAGGCAAGGATGTAATGATTTTCTTGTCCTTTGCATGGAAGGAACACACACACTGTTTGTACAGCATCCAGCACTGTGAAGCCCTGAAGTTGTGAGAGCATTCTGACTAATGTATTTGGAGCGATAAAAGTGGCTGCTGTTTGCTAATGAGAGCGGTGGGAATGAAAAATGAATCCTTGGTTTCATCATTTTCCAGGAATGCAGTTCCTTCTGGCTACCCAGAGGTTCATCTACCATCCAACTGCCATGTAAGCTGCAACTGAGTGTGCAGTGAGGAGAAGAAGGCACAAATGTAAACCTTCAACAACTTCATAATGCAAAAGTAGTATATTTGAGTACAGGATATAGATGCCTTCAGACACACTAACCTCATAGTGATACTTTCTGAAAAAAAAATACCAGTAGGTATTGAATGCAATATAGAGGCAGGAAAGTCAGAGCTTTCGAAGATCTGTAGAGACCAACAGCAATAAAACTCAGTCAAACCTTTGACTGAGGACAGAGCCTTACATCAGAGCTGGGAAAATAGGTCTTACTAATGCTCTGTCATGATAGCAGCCCTTTGGGAGTCTGTTCTTCTGGGTCATCTCTCAGTCCTCTTTTAATTAATTTGGCAAAATATGGCCTTGAAGTTGCCAAGATTTAGGGATATAGAATTTAATACAAAATGATTTGTTAGAAGATTCCTCCTTTACAGGGGAGAACAAAGAAGAATCAACCTATAAAAAAGCTATGTTGCCTCTAAAGGTGAGAGGAGAACCGAAGCCCCAGAATAAAACAAAAGGATCCACCTTGAAAAAAAATAAAAGTGATTAAGAGTTTGATTATATCTGCAATCAGCTGATGCCACTCAAGTGTCCAGTGACATACTTAAGCACCAGTAAAGAATCAGACATTATGTGTCAGGACACTACGTAATAATTTTAATGTTGCATAAAAATAATTCAGCAGCTGTGTAACATGCAGAAATTAATTACAAGACCCAGTTGTGTTGGAAAAGAAACAAGTGATAGAGCAGCTTTCTGGTTTGTTTTAAATTTAAATCAAAGGGGAGGAAATCAGAGACGTAATGAGTGGTCGCTTATCAAATTCTGGGTATATAGGTCTTCTCATTGTATTTTTTCCTGTAAGCAGCCCCCACTGATCATGATCAGGAGAAAGACGCTGGGCCACAAATTTTCTAAGATAGAAGCCCACAATCTGTGGCATATTGTTCCCAGAACAGATTTGATTTTGGCTCCGTCTTCTCTTTTCTTGAAAATTAAGGCCTATGTAAATGTCCAAGATGTCTTCCTTTGACACAGTGACGGAGCAGTTAAACAGTCTGGAAAGGGAAAGGTGCACCAATACTTAAAAGCAAGACTGTAGAAACTAAGAAGAATTGGTGTTGTGACACATGAGTTGCTCAGTAAGCACAGACTTCATTTCAAGGTGCTTTATCGAAGTGAAGTCTCTTTTACATTGTTGAGATATGAAATCTTGCAGTGAAGATACTTATCACTTAGATTTTGACAGAAATAACTTTTCTTTCTCTCTTTCTTTCTTTCAAGTGAATTAATTTCTTAAATCTTAAAGCAAAAATAAGAAGTAGTTAAGTTAAAAAAAATTTGTGGACAAGAAGGTCTAATCATTTTGGAAATCTGTTGTTTTCTGATTTCTGTATCTTCTGAGTGCTGAAAGATTAGCTTTGTATTTAAATAATTAAAGAGTAACAGAAATCCACAAATCTTGCAATAAGGAGATGCAAAGTCACAGTGTCGCAGAACAGCTACTATTTCATGTATCAAGAGGCTGCTTTAAATTAGAAAACCAGTGGAAGACAACTTTGTCATTGCCTTTCCACAAACGAACTGTGCGTCACCTCTAGAGCGACACTATTATTTCACACATATTCCACTTTCTCAACTCAATGAGCCACTACATAATAATCATATTTAGTCATTATATAATATTTCTCTTCCCAAGTGAATAGCTAGAAAAGCTAAAACAGAGTTAAAGGATAACATTTTCCAAAGACACTTCTCATTCTGGAAACTTCAGGTTTCTAACTTGAGGAAACCTTGGACTGATTTTCTGAAGACGTGAGCACCTACAGTCTGATGTTGACCACATTTTCCAGTCATGAATTGTCAGATGTGTTTTCTCAATTTGAAAAGCTCTTGGCTTGATTTTTAGAAACCACTGAATACCCAAACTCTGGGAAAACTGGGCTCTGCAAAAGCCTCTGAATGCTTCTCCCCAACAGTTGGTTTTGAAAATCTTGGCAATGCACTTTAAATCAAGTTACTGAAATCTCCAACGGAAAGAGCATGACTTTAGATGTCTGATGAGAGACTGCATGTGTCTGGAGTTGGCATATGATCCATTACTTTTGCTATTTTCATTGCTTGCATTCACGATATTTCAATACCAATTTTTAATTTTTTTTTTATTTTATTAATGAGAGGTAATTTTCCCAGGACCCAACTGACCAACACTTCTCAACTCCCACTATATTTTTGTTCTTGGTGAAATGTCTACCAGGCCTACAATTGATCAACTCTACAATTGAACTTCTTTCTACCCTTTTTGGCATTGCACTCAACAATATTTTTCACGAATATCAAGAACTGTCTCTCATATACGTCACAGGAAACATGACAATATTTGAATGGGAAGATGCAAGTAAGATCACCGTGATTCTTGTAGAGTGGGCAAATAAGATCACTCTCAGGGGAGTCAGGATATCATATGTACAGTTATTGCAAAATTAAAAGGATTCTTCCCAGAGATATGAAAGGCTCTTGAGAGAGTTACAGGATTTCAAGGAACCTTCTCTTTTTCCTTTTTTTTTTTTTTCTTTAAATACAATTCTTAAAGAAAAAGAGACTGCAAAGACTCCGTTGTGTAACTCTCTTACTTATCCCTCTTATCAACTCCAGCTCCACATTTTCTGGCGTTACAGGAAAAAGGATGATATACTGAGACAAAAGTTCTGAAAACTCCTCCTAAGACGTAGAGATAAAAATATATTTTGCTTGCTCACAATAAAACGTCAATAACGAGAACACAGATGTTGATATGGTGAGACCCAACTTTCATCAGTTGGATATCAAACCCTGAAACTTTCTGAGGCCAGTGGCACTCCCTTTTCCTACAAAAAACTAAGGCAAAATGTTTTCATTCAAGAGCAATGAGCCAAAGGACATGCACTGAATTGGTGAGATCAGCCAGATCATAGACTGTTTCATAGTTTGTAAGCTCTACATCCAGTTCTTTCTATACGGAAAAGAGTAATTTATATTACTTCTCCCTTTATATTCTAGCTCCTCATTTCAGATATGTATATGCAGGTATCTGCTTTTACATGTACTTCTAGATGATCTTTTGGATTTTATCTCAATTAAGCACCACTTCTGAGACTAGAGGAAACCATTACGCACTTTCCATTTTGTCCCAGCACCTGCAAGGCCCACTGATATAATCCCGTGTAAGTGAGCCACTGCAGGAGAATTTGGTGCTTAAGGAGAATGTGTTTCCTGTTCACTGAAGAGGTATAAATGGAATCACCATTCTGACTCACTCAAGTAGCAAACTCCTCTGAAGATCACATGCCTGCCGAGCCAATGTTATTTTTGGCAGCTCTTCATGGAAAGCCATGGGGTTTGTTTTGCCACATCTGTTCTCTCAAGTATATTTTGCTTTAGATGAGTCTGTTCCACCTTGTGCATTTTTCTTCTTGGGGGGGGTAGGAGGGAATGGGGCTTGAGTTTGAATATTGCATTGTATTGCAACAGCACATTTTCAGAGCAGAAAAAAGTTCTCCCCTCTGGGCCTTAAACAGTATTTCCAGCTATTGTGCATACTCCCGTCCCTTACACTGTTTCTAAGAGAAGTGATTTATTTTGCAGATGTTGAAAGGAATATACAAACAGGAGACTCTGAGGACTTTTATAATAAATAGGGAGATGTGGCATACAGATGTGCCACAGACAAACAGATCAGAGAAAGAAGAGAATATTTTACATTGTGCAGAATATGTAGCTTTGAAAATCTGATAGACAGTGAGGGTGCTGTTTCCAGGAACCGAGGCTTGTATGGCCGAGTTCAGAGGCCAGGCTGCGTTAAGCCAGCCCATTGTGTCACCCAGCAGGAATCAGAGAGACACAGTTTAGTGAAAGCCACAGGCTAATCTTCAGTATTTCTTTGAAATATGATTTTTGTTTTTCAGCTGCAGTTGGTTTTGATCGTGCTGCAGTTGTTGTTGCTGGAATGGGGCACATTTTTGTTATTAGAAGGCAATAATTTGGAAGCTGCACATCAGTGCTTTAGTGATGCATACATGTGTGCAAGACAAAGCACGTGCATATGTGTGTTTGTGAATGCACAAACTTCTAATAACGATACCCAGAATTCATGTGATTTGCAGATTGATTCATTCTTCTGGTACACTTCATATATGCTTGTTTTTTATTTCCCCATCGATTTTCTGTTTTGTATTAGGGAAGGATAACTTTTTTTTTTCTCCTCCTCTTTCTTCTCAGAAGTACTAACCCCATACCCCCTTGTCTATGACTGATTACCTTCTTCTTCACACAAAACATCCTTTCAACTGTTTAGCAGTGAAAATATCAGGCCTGTTTCTTGGTCACAAGGTTATTATTTTCATATCTCTCAGAGCAAGACCCTGGGATAGTTTCACTGACAAATTAGCAGTCGTGTTGAATGAGCAATTACATCACAGCAATATTAATCTGGGGGCCTAGGTAGAGCAGAGAAGGTACCTGATTTCAGTACAGGAGTAGGTGCTGAGAGGAGAAGCTTTGTGATCTCATTAGATAAATGCTCAACACATACTGGTGGGATCTCATTAAATCTTTAACAGCTATGTATGTTTACATCAGCTTTTCTAGAGGAATGGCAGGTACTCAAAGATAACTGCAGTGTTTCTCACTAAAAATGGGCTTCCTTATATAAAAAACCAAATCTATGAGGTAGGCACTTTTCTCCTGTTTTTGTCTCAGTGTAGACATCTGCATGGGAAATGGGTTTACCTCCAAAACAATCTAGTAAATGAGCGACTGTGTTATTACAAACCTCCTACCACCTCCAGGCTGAGGGGTCTCAGGAGCGTTCCCATGAAATTCTCCTGTTTTGGAGGTATTTTTGTGAACTGCTGATTAAATGAGAAGCTTCAGACATTCTAGCAACAACTGCTCCGGAACAGGGAAGTCAGTGTTTGCCTTCAATTTTCACAAGCTGGAATCGTCCAAGAAAACTGACACCAAAAATATTTTCATATGTACCCTCGCAAACCAAAACTGCTGAGTTTCACACGGCTGCTCTGCTGAAAAGCTCTGCTTCCTGCGTGGGTGTTGTACTTGCTGACTTACACATAGGGGAAAACTGAACTTGGTTCCAACCTGTGGATTCCTGTCCTGAGCGCAGCCCCCGCTCTTGGAGGCACCTGAGCAAAGCCTCCTGGCCCCGCAGGTGGTGGCAGACACCATTACACCTGCCAGATCTCCAATATTGCTGATAACCTGCCAGCTAGAAAGGACAATTCCTGTTCTTCCAGGTTAGGGCTGCAAACCAAGAAGAAATAGACCCAGACGGGAGGCGAAAGGGAAGAAAGACAAAGGACATGTGCTGCTGGACCAGGAACATCTTTTAAATAGTCATAAGTCAACATGCATTAATTCATTTGTGTTATCCTGACAGGGAATCAGCACAGCTACATGCAGAGTTATTGCAAGATGCCACACTGATATCCATCACATAAATCCCTTATACGGAAGAGAAGGGCCTTGTGCAATGGAACTGAACCTTAGGATCACAGAATGGCTTTTCTTATCTGCTTTCCTAATATCCCCCTACATTTGGCCTAAGGATGTACAGCTAAGCAAATCCCTAACTGAAGGCTCAAAGCAAACTGTATGGATACCCAGAGGCCAGACAGAGGTGGAAATCTGGGAATCAGGTTATTGTGAGCAATGTGACTAAGATATTCTTGGTGTAAAGGTACATAATTAAACTGTCTGTGTTTGGAGTAGTAAGACTTGGGTTACCAGTGGAATGAGTATGGGAAAATGGGGTTTGATTTTGATAAAATAAAACTTCATTTATTTGATAACTTTTCACTCAGGAAATAATCTGTGCCTCCAAAGCTGAGTGTCTGAACCTCTGAGCTCCTCAGTTGCATCTCAGACATCCAGCAACAAGCATTTGCATCTATGAAATTTGTTCAGTGTGGCTGTATTTTGAGATATGAACTATGCCCTTTAAAAAGGAGGCCACTCCACTGAAAATGCAAACCTCAGCAATGCCAATGAGAGAGGGCAGCACCTATCTAATGCCTCTTCGTCACTTGGCCTCTTCGTCACTCATACAACTCACTGTGCCACAGATGGGTATGGCCTATAGACATGAGCATGCTAATATCTGTATTTCAACACTTTGGCATCCCGGACTGTTTCAGTTCTACCTCTTTCCTTAACCTCAAAATGAGATTAGAGCCAGACTCGCGTCAGGTGTCCCACAGCTAACCTCTAAACTAATTTTTTATTGTCGTGAAGAGAGGGGTTGAGAAAAATATTTATAGGCCCTGGAAGAATAGTAAAAGTTTGCAAGCATTTAGGGCTTTTACTACATAAACCTTTATGTGCCCTTCATGCACCCATTCAGCTCTGAAAAGAAGTAAAAAAAATAAACCAAAAAAAATTAAAAGTGTAGGGAAATCCTGCTCTGACAGTAAGTCGAAAATCTCATAAATTCCAAATAAAAGCAATACCCACGTATAGGAACTCATCTGTACAAGCTTGTTGTACAAGCCCCAAAACAGACAGAATTAGGATGGTTCACGTTTCTCACTTATCTTTTTCCGTGTGTGTCAAAATGCCTGTTTTTTAATCTGTGCCCAGCATCTCTGTGATTCTTCTCATTTCTTTCCTTTTAGTGTTTTGTATACATTGAAGGTTCACTCCTTACATCTGCAGTCCTTGAGTGATCATATCTCTTTCATCCCCACCTTCTGAATACCGAACATGTCACTTTTCCTGTCTTCTTTCCTACACTTCTTCACCTTCCATGATGCTCGGTTTGCTCTCTCGCAGACTATGGCTTTAAAAACCACTTCTTCCAGGGAAACTTCCATAAGCATTACCTCATAGCTCATGTGTCTGCTTTCAGTGTTCAATCTGAACCTTCTTTAGGGGATTGCTGTCCATTGTGGTTGCAAGGACCTTCTGATACTTTTGCTTGCAAACTGCTGAGCCCATCTGACTTGCAAATAAGCAGTCAGTATTGCCATGGGTTTTGGTGCAAAGAACGGACAAGAAAATTTTCTTTCCCAGTTCACTAATCACTGATTCCCATTCACTTTTCAGCTTTTCAGCTTCCTTCATCTTCACAGTCCAGGTTCTTCAGCCTGTGGCCCCATGAGCTCATACTGTAATCACATAAGCAGATCACTGAAGAGCACTACTCATATAAATAGCATATTTTTTATTAATTACAACAAAACCAAAAATTAAAATCTTTGTAGCTCCTCTACTAGGCAATGATTTCCTATGAAGAATAGTGAATAACTCAAGCGAAAAGAACCTCAAGATGGTAAAATCTCCCCTCATAGTTATTACTGTGATTTTGTTATGGGGTTTTTTGAAGGTTGAAAAAGAACATGGGACAACACTTTGCTGATACTCATATGAAACACTGTAAAAATCCAGGCCAATTCAAGCAGGTAAGACAAAGGAAAGGAAAAATCAATGCTTCAACTTGGGAAAACAGAGCTAAGAAGAGGAAAGATGAAAAGTCTCACTGAGCAGATCTTGAGGCAGAGCTGAGAAATTAACACAAACTTTTTTGGTTGATCCTTTTTGCAGAATTCTGTTCTATAAATGTAGTTCATCAAGTGAATATATTCAATAGCCTGAGAATCCTCCCTGCTGCAATGCCAGCTGTGGAAATGTTGACCCATCAATAAATCGTTTGGACAGGCTGCTCCAGACCTTGCCCATGTGTTGAAAATACGCTTTCAGAATAACATGCCATTTCTAGCAGAGCAACGTTTGGGACAAGGATACTCACGCTGCCTCTTCTTTAAAATCGGTCTAACTCCAAATCCAAGGAGAGCACTGTGCACATTTCCAAGGCCAAGAAAAGAGTACACAGGAGAGGCTGAGTAGAGCTGCCACAGGTCTGTATTTTGCGGCTCTTCAGTGCACAATGAATTTCTGTAGTTTCACTGGCCGTGGCTTGTCTGATCCAGTTACAGTCTCAAATATGATCTGATTCCTGGGGGGATACTTTATTTTTTCTGAGTAATTTTTCTAGTCAACTTTATAGTCTCATTTGTCATTTGCAGCAAATATACCAAATTTCACAAAATCACATAACCACAGAATGTTAGGAGATGGAAGGGACCTTGAAAGATCATCGAGTCCAACCCCCCTGCCAGAGCAGGATCACCTAGAGTGATCAATTTTTATTTCTTTCCAGAAGTATGTCCAGAAGGCTGCGTTGGCTGAATATTACACTAATGTGAATCTGTCTGGGGGCTGGGTGAAAATATCATCTTGTCTGGAGAGGAAGCTGAGGCCAGGCTGGGACACAGGAGCCTGCCATGCTGAAGGTGTGTTTGCAATTTGAGATGGGTGTCCTGGCTTGGTGGCAGAAGCAGATCCATTGCAAGGGAGTTTACATGTAACTTGGTCTGTGCAAACTGTATTCTTCTCTGATGCAGAAAAGGAAGGAGGTTAAAAAAAACAACTCAAGAAAAGGCAGAACTGCGATGGAGAATCCTCTCTCTGCTCTGCTCCTCTACGCTGTGTGGTAAGCGGCTGAGGGAAAAACTTGGAAGAGAGATGTTGTCTTTTTGAGTTAGTTGTGATGAAAGGCTTCCTATAAAGCTGGATTAAAATTAATAATAATGGCTGTAACTAGGCCTACTCCAATAGGAAAGCAGGAGCACATTTCCAACAGGAAGGACGATGAATCACAGAACCCATCTACCCAGGGATGTGAAAATTCTTCATCCTTAAGTTATACTTTACTTTGAAAACAAGAAACAAAAATGTTTAGGCTTTAGAAAAGCATGTTCAATACCAGCAAAGCCATGGCTTGCATCAGATGCGTAAACAAAGTAAGGAAATTCCTGGATAACAGTACACCAGAGCTTCACAGAAGCAGTGAGCTGCTCCCTCTCGATAATGTTACCATAAGCAGTAACAAGCATGTGTGGGATTGCTTTAGGCCCTATTTTAAGAGTCATTTGAACTCCTGAGGATATTTCCAGGAACCTTAAACCCAAAAAGTTCACTCTCAGGAAGAAATGTATGGATGTTTGTAAAAGATTTTGTTTGCAGACACATACAGAGTTTGCTCAGGGAAGCCAAGGTCAGGGTCGACCACTTCAGCACTATGAGGACTTCTCTCCAACGCACTGTGGGGTCATTTTCTATCCAAGTGACACCAAACAATGAAACATTAGTGAGGGAAGCAATGCAATGGGAGAGAAAGGGCAAAAGATGTGAAAAAGAGTAACAAGTAAATTGGAAACAGAAGTACAAATGGAGACAAAGAAAGTCGTGTGTCTCCTGCTTGCTTCTTCCAGACGCAGCAAAGTGATGTCTGAAAAGTGATGAATCAGGGACCACAAGCAAGGACAGGAGCAACAAGGCTCAATTGTATGACCTGAGGCATGGATGAGAAACTAGAGCAGAGAGAGGGAAAGTAGAGAAAACTGTCAGATTTCTGTGGGCATTACCATGCTGTGTGTGCTCTTCATAAAACATTTATTGTGGAGGATGTCTTGCTTCTTTGATTTGGGATTCAGAACCTCGACCAGATTTAGACCAGGCATTTTCTTTCTCTCTTTTTTCTTTGTCCTTTGTATCACACATACTCAGATCCCTAGAATTTGAGTTTCTCCCTGATTTTAACGTTTAATCTGAGCAGTGATTAAAGAATAAATGAATCCTTTGCTCATCACAACAGCATTAACATGTGAGCATGAAGAAGTGCTTATTTATCTTGGCAAGACCCAGAGCTGGGATAAATGATTCCAGCTGAAGATAGAATTATGACTCTCGAGTCCCAGCTAAATTTGGGGCCAAATATGTATTCCCTCTCCTGCAGTAAATGTCACTTTCCTGATCCTAACACATCAGTTGCAGCGTATATTGATGCAATCCACTGCAACAGCAAAATCACTACCGCTGTAATATTGCTCCCATAAAGCGCTGGATAGAGGCCTGATCGACTGCATTGGACAACAATTACCTCAAATCAAATTCTCTTGTTCTGAACAGTGGTGTAAATGGGGAGTATCTTCACCACAGATCGATGGAGCCACAGCAGAGTCAGTCAGGGAGGAGGGGGGTGCTAAACAGGGAGATTGTGCTCATTTCCATTTTTGCCCAGGGAAGCACAAAGCAATTCTGCTGCTCCCCAATAACTGCACTCAAGGAAAAGCATCAACGCACCAAGCAATTTTAAGCCTAAGAAGATAATCAGCAGCCAGACAGCCCTAATACAAGTAGCTGGGGCTCCTATCCCCATGAGCAGTGTGTCTTGCCTGAAGCGTAGAGCGTTTGGCCAAGTCCCAGAGGCAGTGAAGTGAAAGGGTCTCACCTGCTACCTGCAATCAATCCTTGCCTACAGTGTCAAGCCGACCTCACCAGGGGTCATTCGGCAAGGCTGAGCCATTGCTCTGTGTTTGTCAGGGGGGATTGGTTCAATGCTTCCTGCAAGGGTCAGTGGCAAAGGCTGGCCGTAATTTTCAGCTAGGCATGTGGAGGGGGGGATGGAGCCTGAGGCACTCCTGGTTTCAATAAATACTTAAGGAATTTAACAGCCCAGTGCAGACCCTGTGTCAGTGGATGATGATGATGTGATGGAGCTCAAGCTCCATATTGCAGAGCTCTGTCATTAAATGTCTCTGCTGCAGGGAGTGGCAGGGCAGCCGTGCCATGCGGGCATTTATCTGGTTTCTCCAGATAATCAGGTTCAGCACCCACTAAACACCATCAGTGTCCTGGATGTACAACACTGAGCTGACTCATGTCAATGGAAAAAAGAGGCCGGTGGTAATGTTCTGGCCAAAATTGCACCACATCACAATACAGGCATTACTCGTGCTGGGTCATTTCTTAAATATAGTACAATCATGCAATATGCCCAGGCCTACAGGGTAAGTACGGGCTCCTTTGTATTTTTTTAAACCCAGGAATTAGTTGGATGGTTGTTTTGTTGTGTTTTTTTTTGTAGTCTTAAAGGGCTAGAGATTTCAATAGGGGTTTCAATTTTGCAGAGGAAAGGCACAATAACTACAGTAAGAAAAGAAGATTTTCTGGGCATAGAGCCAAACCAAGACACAGGTCACCTGGCTCCTATAATCTTCTGTGCCATAGACTCTCCATCTGCCTTCTGGCAAGTCATTTATTCTACCCTCATCCTTTGTGCTGCAGCTGTAAGTGGGGATAATAATACATCTCTACATCATAGAGCAAATGTGAGGATAAGCATGATGGTATCAGCGCAACTATTGCGTGATGTGTTGGTGGGCTGGAGGGATTACTGTCCCTAAGCACTCCCTGGGAGCCGCACAGCCCTCTGAACGATCATCTCTCTGGTTATTTGTACCTTGCATAGACTAAGCTGAAACTTCAGCATTATCTGTCCTGGTTTTTACACATACCGAGACATCCTGCACAATGGTTGGATTGCAGTAAGTTACAATTCTCCCCTGAAACTAAGAGATCAGCCCTGCGGGAGATGATGGGGTTCAGCAAAATTAAATGATACGTTTCTCAAGCAGACAGGTTGAGGAGAATAAGCTAAAGTCAGCGAAGAAGCTTCCTGTACCAGCACCTGCTGCTTCTGATGAGGTTCCTACCACCCTAGATCTACCAGTAGAGCTGGTTGTGGGAAAGCATCTGGACTTACTTCAGTTAAAATGCATCAATTTAGAAAAAATCTTTGATCTTGGTAGCATGAACAACTGTGATTTAGACTAAAACGGGCCTGGGAGTAAAAAAAGCAGATCAGTGGACAGACTAGACTATTGTTGGTGACAACTGCTGCTCTGAGTAGGGAGTTTCTGAGGAAGAAATGTGGAAGTTTTTCTAGGAGCTTTTGCCAAGGTTTCCAAGCTGCACATCTGCCCTTAGACACAGCACTGCTTCTGAAAGAGCTTTCTCTCTGTAGCCAAACTGTACCGCTGATGAAACCTCTCGTCTTGTAGACCAAAGAAAAAGGAGGAATAAGGATGTAAGTTCCACATTGGTAAGTATGTCTCGAAGATGATATAAGCTAGTGTGACATACAAGCTGACGACGCCAGAAGCAATGGTAAATTGCAAAGAATTTTTGGCTTGTCTATGCTAATTTACTAAATGAAGCTAAACCTATTTAAACAAGATTTAAACCATTTTAAGCATGTTGATTTGGCACCAAAGTAACTTGATCCACTTTATATTGATTTAATTACACCACTGTGATTTATAGATGGTGCTGTTGTCTCTTGTAGTCTTAGACTTCCTTAGCTGCACCTTCAATTTGGATTCATAAGAGAAGAGTTCTCCAGAATATTTGGTTTTAATGTAAATTTAATTATGGATGCCACGGGAGTGGGCAGCCAGCATCTCCCTAGGCATCCCACAGTATGCAGATTAGATTCTTAATGCTACATTGAGAATCCTTCCATCTGCTCTTCACAGTGGTGATAACATCACCTCAAAAATACCCAGTCTGAACCCAAAAGGGAAGAAGAAATGAAATTTGCACATGGCTAAGAAGACTCAATAATTCACAATATTTCATTAGACAACATCTCCATTAGGAGCCTGACATTTATATTCGTGGTTGAGCGGAGGGATAACTTATGAGTTATCTCTTCTGTCTTTGTGAGTGAAGATTAATGTCATAAACGGTCAGCAATCATGTATCATATATGTACACACTTATACACATTCAACACGCATTATTTTTATCTCCTATGATCTTCAGGAGAGAAAGCACTTGAGACAACAGTTAAGGGGAAAAGCAGTTTCTGAATGTTGTCAGACTGCACAAACTAGAGGAAAAATTGTATCATCACAACAGAAGGTGTATATTGAACCAGGGAGAGCGGCCTGCATGAAAGCTGTCGTACACTGGCACTATTTAATATGCTGCCTGCAACTCTTGGGGGTCAGTCCTAATTGGTGAGCCTATTCTTTGTGCAAAATGGGAAGAAGAGGAGGGAGAGGCAATCCACTGTCATTTCTCTGCTCTCAGAGGACTTGAACCCAGTACATCCAAAGCCCATTGTTGCATAACTTGGAGAAGTTTGAATGAATTTTCAAAAGAAAGTGACTGCAGCTAGTGACTGTCGTGCCTGAATCGCTGTGCACTGTGCTTCACTCCCTTGCTATCTCCTATGCCAAAAGGCTCTGTGGTAAAGAACAGGGAATGCCAATTTTGTGCCATCTGGGGATTTCCCGAAGACAGCTTTCTGGCTGCTTCATACGAAAGCAGCTGAGCTCTCAACAGAGCTTGCACAGCCGAGGACTTGTTTCTAGTGAAAATCTATTGCGGGCATTGTATAGAGAAAGTGCACAATAAACACAATTTATCTCAAATGGCTCTCAAATTCGTTACTGAGCTCTCACCTCTGAGCCTATGGATTTATAGATATCGAGATCCGTGGCCAAAAGGTGCTATGTAAGTGCAAATAGTTATGGTCGTTGGAAAGATCCTCTTGGATTATCCAGTCTAGCCACATGCATTCCCGCAAATGCATTAGCAGGTTCAATGGTTTGATACAAAAAAAAAATCACTGCCTCATATTGTCTAAGATGACTGATGTCTCTTGAATTATCTCCTTGACTGTGCTTTTCATCTTAATTAAATAGGCTGGCTGGACCATGCCAAGAGATAGAACAGGCCAGATTTTTATTGTTCTGGCTAGTAGCATCTATTCCAACACAACTGTGTCCAGTGCAGCCTTCTCATATAACAGAGCAGACAGTCTGCCTCAGGATCTGACCATATATTCAATGATCCAAGTGATCTGAACCCCCTTTTCATCTGCTCCCTGTCATTCCCATACCCAGCTTGCACAAGACCGCTAATTTTAGGTAGTTTAGATAGATTTTAATTTCATTTACTGAACTGCACAGGCATTCCTTTGAGGTATTCGAGATGACAAAGACCAGAAAACATACACAAAAAAATCAGACTAAAGCTCTATTCTTGCTCTAATTTGTGTATTACTCTGGCAAAACAATAGAAAAATCCAAGGGTTGTGCAAGTAGCTGAGAAAGAGCAAGAACTTAAATCCAGGCAGCTCATCTTCAACTGGGAAGCTCCAACCCCAAGATGTATTCTAGGTTTGCTTGACCCTGTGCAGTGCAATGCAGAAAAGCCCCAGTTCTGCCTATGGGAAGCAGTACGGCCATTTTGCTGCAGCGTTTTGCCCCAGCTACTTATTTTCACTGCAGAACATCTATATTGTCTCTCATATGCTCAGGGAAGCTTCCACCCCCTGTCTCAGTAATATGCCCTGGCAGAGCTGCCAGTGTAGCGTGCTCTGGCACAAGCTGGCAAATCAGGCCCTTTTGGTGCATCTCTTCTCTCTTCAATAGAGACTACTGTATTTTCAAGAGTTTTAAGGGATACAAAATTAAAACACGTGCCTTTCTGCATACTTCCTTTTCTAAGGAAAACATATTTACTCTATGACTGAACACAGAAACACCTAATTTTACCATCCTGCTTTAAAATCAAGGCGATATCACTGTTTGTTCTTCTCTCTGGAGAAATTTCTAAGCTCATTTGCCCACGTGGGCTTGTGTGAGTGGGAGATGTCACCGTGCAAATTCCTCCTTACAGCAGGGTCCAGGGGCTGTGAACACTTTTTCTGCGTGAAATTAATTGAGCTCCAAGGGTCAGTAGGTTACAAGTAGGCTCATTATGACAAATGATTTCTGTCTGAGTAGGAAGACCTTTGGGGTCAGTTCAGGATTCTGCCTAAATTTTGTAATTACGCCTGCCTCGGGCCTTAAACAAACTAAGTGTCCCTTAACATGTGGAGGGAGGCAGCCTGGAGATTAAGGAACAAGCAGAAACAGCCTGGCTTAGTCTGGCAGGACAGATTTTCAGTTGAATCTTGTAAATAAAACCCCTGACAAGCTCAACAGAGCCAGAGACAGGCTTAGAGCCTGATAGAGAAAGATCTGGAGTCTCGAGGAACTCTTTATCCCTGCAACGATTACAAGAAGTCCAGCTGGGAAATGCTCATCATAATTCCTACTCTGCCTGTGACAGAGACACTTCATTTTGCCAAACCCAAAAAAGATAACACGCTGCAAAATATGAGACTTGATTGTACATAGAGCTGTATTAGTAACTTCAGGGCTTAGCTTGTGAGTCATAGCTCCGCCTGGATGGAGGAGCCGTGTGCCAGGAAATCAGGCCAGGTTTTAACATTGAATAAAGTGAGTTACTTCAATCTTCATGTGGTGCTTTTTCTTCGCAGATGGCACTGGAGGGCTGGAGGTGGATATGGCCCCACGTCCTGGTCTCTGCTGTAGATCCTGACTGTTTCTTCACCAGGTGACAAGGAGAGGGCCAGGACAGGCCCAAGGCTGTGACTCGCCTCCCCTAACTTCACTATCTACAAGATATTAGAAGCTAGTCAAAGTTATTAACCTATGAAAACTTGTAGGGTGGACATTTCCAAAACTTGATTCATCCTGTCCTGAAATAGATGGGAAGAATTTACTTTGAACAATACATGTCTAGAGAAAAATCTAGGCTTCCTCAAACTTGGAGAAGGATCTTTAATTGAGGTAAGATGGAAGCACCTAGGCTGGTACACCTCAAACCCTGAAGAGATGAAGTCCAAGCTGTCCAGCCTTAGGTAACACTGATGGAACTGCTGAGCATGCTCAAGTGCCCCAGCAACATCTCATGCAAAAGAGCTGCTTTCCAGTTATTTTATATTACACTCCTCTGCAAAAGCTGTCTGTAGGTTATTCCTTGAGCCCAAAAGGGGATACAAGATATTTCCTTGTGCCTCTGCCCAGATGGACACAGGTAGATGGAGAAACGAGCACTATGAGGACAAATACTTTCCTTGAAGTCTCCATTAGACTCAATACCTGATGGTTCATGGCCACATGAAATATTAATTCATTAGTCTAATTTAATTGTGTATGTATGCACATAATACATGTTAGTATATTTTTATATATCAGTTCAAGATATTTCGTTAAGTTCACAGCAAATATCTAATCTGGTTTAAAAACATTCGCTTTGAAACCATTATTGGCTCTGAAAGCTGGGCTCAAATATCAGGGTTTAAATTTGAGTTTCTAGGACATTTACCCCTCATATTCTTTCTCCTCACTGTAGATTTAAGTTATATATTTGCATAATTCAACATTTGGGATGAAAAAATAAATTGACATTCAGATGTCTCCTTTAATATTTATCTGAAAATCAGAGAAATTAGTAATTTCTCCCAAATCAGGCTCCCTATTATGTTTTTCAGCATTTCATTCATTAGTCTTTTCTTATAGCACACTTTCTTCTAATCCTGAAAAATTATAGGAGCACAGAATTACTTGAATCTATTTCAATTATTCATGTAAATTAAAGGGACAGAATAAAAATTATGTGTTCAGAGAAAATGGTCTGTCTATTTCATAACATAAAAGCAGAGTGATTTTTATTTTATCGTTTT
The DNA here is from genome assembly GCA_013396935.1 of Baryphthengus martii. Taxonomy (NCBI): domain Eukaryota; kingdom Metazoa; phylum Chordata; class Aves; order Coraciiformes; family Momotidae; genus Baryphthengus; species Baryphthengus martii. Next base: position 65,464 of record VWZK01020216.1, read on the forward strand.
TCACTGGTCTTTTATTATGCTTTATTACACTCTGATCACCATGGACACTTAAAATAATCTACAAATAAACAGATATGTGGTTGCTTTCAAATACATCTGTAATTGTGTGTGAGTGAAATTTTTTTGCAATCATGGCATGATCACACTCTGATCTGAAATTGCAGCACAATCTAAGAAGGGGTTTTTAACCATATTTAATTTCATTTTTATGAACTTGGAAAATGTTAATTACAAAATATGATTAAAATGATAAATTTATTTTTAACAGTGGAATTATGAGTATATTTCACAAAAATTTATTCTTAAAAAGTATTGTAGTTTACCTTTATCAAGCTTCTAGGGTTTTTTCTATTTTGAGATAATTTCGGATACTTCTTATATCTTAGAATGAACTTTTCAATCTCATTTTTGAGGCTCCTGTACACACAGTGAAACGACAACTGTTAAGTAATACTGGCCAGAATAACACAGATAAATATGCCTAGGACTCTGTAAATATGCCTAAGACTTTTTCTATGAATAAAGATGATCTCAGTTGGGTTTGGGTTTCTCAGAGAATATGCAGTTAATAATGTGGGATGTTACTATTTATAATGTCTTTCCTGTGCAGATCCATACAACGCTATCCAAAGATATATTTTTTTTTTTTATTTCAATAGCAATTCAGAAACTTAGGCTAGGTATGCAAGTCCAAGAGGAGGTGCTCAGGACAGGATTCAGCCTACTTTCCTTCAAGATAGACAATGAGGAGGTAGAAAACATGAGGAACCAGGCAGGAGACAAGCATGTCTTCCAGACCAGCCTGGGAACAATGCTGCCTCTCCTTTTCTGAGCAGAGTCTCCCTGTGGTCCTTGGCAGTTACCTGTGCCCAGATTTTTAGAGCTGGGCACAAGCAACTGCATGTTTCATTTACGCATATAATTACCATAATTGTGACCACAGTTGTGGTAATCGTACATGCAAACAAGCAACTAGACATCCAGACTGGAAGATGGCACTTCCTCTACTGTGCTCCAAACAGCATTTTCAGTGATACCTTGCTGGCTGAGCACCTACAGTAAGATCTCCTTAGTCAATGCATCATTGTGCAGTACATGCTGTATTTCTCTGGCAGAGAATTAGCCTATACAGCCTAATCAATCATTTCTCTTCAGTCCCCCAAGATGGTGTCTTTTGGAGACAGCAATGCAGATAGCGATTAGCAAATACATCTAGTTTGTAATGCGCCACCACTAGAAGCAAGAAACAAATAAAAAATTACCAATGAAGCTGTTAAGGCAGGAAACTCTATTAAGAACCCAAGGGAGAAGTTGCTTCCCTGACTACATATAATATGCACTATGTACTTACTCTTAGTGTACCCAGCAATGGGAACGAAACTCCCCAGAGGATTGTGTCGTCCGCTGGCCTGCAGCCAGATCTGTCACACTGAGAGTGCTCTTCTACCCTGAAAAGTGTCTTGGTAAAAAATAGCATCATTGAGTTACATGTTTCTGGTCTCTTAATGATCCAGTAGCAGATGTGTTCAGCTTACAGAAAACAGTGTTGGGACAGAGGTTTGGGTTTTGGTGTGGTTTCCCTCTGCCCTAACTGCTAATCCTGCAAGCTGGAAATGGCAAAGGAAGTATCCAGCAAAGCTCGCTCTTTCACGTGGCATTGGTTCAGAAAAGGTTTTTATAGGCCAGATAATACCCTCAGGGTAGGCCCCTGCAGTCCTTAATCTTTTTGTTTCTCCTTCAGTTTCATATTTATCAGGAGGATTTGAACAAATCTACACGATAGGAGTTCAGTGATGATGCTGGAGAGGCTGCATGCCTGCCTTAGCCATATAGCCTCAACAGAGTGAGCAAGAGATAAAACCAGTAAGTATTAAATTTTAGCCATGAAAATGTAATGAAATATTCTTCTACTGAATTCTATAGGATGATTTAAAAACCTCATATGATGGCACACTTAAATTCTATATATAGGCTATTAGATTAATAATAGCACCCTGTTGACCCAGAGTTTTCCCCAAACCCAAAGTCAATACACAGAAGAGCTCTTATTGACTTCCTCTAGCTTTGGATCATTTCTTTCTGTCTTAGCTGAGGAATTTTCCAGAGAGGGGAAAAGAACAGTAGGAAATAATTGTATCTTGAGGGACAGGGAAGTTGAAATCTTGGTCTCATGTGATTTGTTCCAGTGACAGACTTTGAACGAAGCTGGGCAGAAGTTTGCTTTAATTTTGTCAGTGCTGATCTTTATTAGAAAATGCCATTTCAGTTAAAAAGGGCTTTTTGGAGGTGAGGAAAGAATGAAAATCTACTCTGAAAAACAGGAAAATAGTATGATATTTTTCAGAGGACAATGACTTTTGTTTTTCATTTCATTCAGAAGAACCTATGTTTTCAAATGTGCATTATGTGAAATAGCAAAAGATAGATAAGCCCAAAGAAATGTCACCCAAATCAACTCAAGTATATCAAAACAGAACATTCTAGCTAAACTTAAAGGGTTTTTTTTGTGAAATACAATTTTGCAAAATTACAGAAAAATAACATAAATATTTCAGAAACTATTGAGATAAATATAGAAAAATCTCATTTTTAACATGTTAATTGGTGATCATGTAATTTGTTTTTCATTCTACACATTACTTTGAGATGCATTTTGCTAACTTCCAGTATGTCATGTTCTAAGATACTCTTTGGAATTCTATGAATCATCATTTTCTGTGTTTTAAGCAAATATACTGAAAAGTGAGTTCTTGCCCTAAAGTACTGAAAATTACTCTAATGAAAAAAAAAAAGTGAAATAGTATTGTCAGAAAAGAAGGAGAGCTAAAAAGGTAAATAAAAATAAATTAAGAAAAAAAAAGAAAAGGATCTAGAGGAGGAACAATCAAAGCCTTAAAATTAGTACAGTAGACACAATAAACAGTGATGTTGCCGCACTCTCTTGCTGCAGTTAAGACCCTCTTGGGAAAAGTGATGTGAAAAAAGAGCAGAGATTAATTACACAACTCTCAATTCAGTGGCATGAGGGGCACCTTTCTTCTCTGTGCACTGTACAAGGGACAAGGAGCTCCTGGGCAGCGTCAGAAAGGAAGGAGCTGCTGCTGAAGCCCAAATCCCCCAGAGAAACGGACAAATTGAGTAAATCTGCAATCCCAGCTCCTAGGAGCCCTCCCCTTAGCACCAGTGTCTCCTTTAGCAGTCACCTCTGCCATGTCTCACTGACAGTTCTTGCTCCATGCGGTGTTTTAAGGAGTCAGACAAAGGAAGAGTGGCTGAAAAAATCTCCTGTATTGGCTTTCAACCGCTTGCTATCAGAGAAAAACAAAAGCAGAACTTGATCTTTTGTTGTTGTTTTGATGAGGTTTTTTTCCTCCTTTTGAAAAAGGGATTCCTAGTCTTTACCACTCCTTTATATTCTAACTGCCCCAGCTGGAAACCTTCTAGGCCTTTTTAAAACAGGATTAAAAACACAGTTTTCTGCATTAGCAGAGCTCAAAAGGATAACCTCAGCTCTTTTCTCTGCCAGCCAGCTTTTTAATCCTGAATCACATGTCACTTCAAATTATGAATATGATTTTCATGTCCCCCTCGGGCCTAAATTTCACCCAAGTAAATCCTCTCATTCAGCAGCCGGAGAAACGTGTCAAAAGCAGTGATCTTCAAGCACCAAGAGTGCTCTGGGAGAGATCAAACTGTCCCAGCCTGAACTCTCTTGAGTGCCAGGCATCTTTTCCCCTCCTGCTTATTGTTGTTGACACCCTGCATCCCCCTCTTTCTTTCTCCCCAGTCTGAAAGCTGGGATATCAAGAAAGAGAAAAAATAAGTCCCTTCTTAATTCTAAATATTTCTGGGCTTGATCCTTTCTGCACTTGTGCAGGCAGAGGGAGAACAAAGACACATGCATGAACTGGCTCTGGGTAATGAGAAATTAAACCATCTGATAAAGCACTGCTTTCTTTCATCTCCTAGTACAGCTCTCCACTGATATGATCGGCACCCAGGCAAGCAAACTGGTAAAACGTCCCTGATTTCCGAGGCAGCCAGGTCAGTGTGCTGGTGTCATGCTCCTCTCGAACAAGCGAGCCCTTTCTCATCTGGGTTTCTCTGCATTGTGCAGATCCCCCTCTCCTGAGTGTCTTGAAAACATGAGCTAACTTAAAACATCCTTGCCAGAGAAAATGTGCATTTCCAGCCCTGGTTTACAAATAAACAGATCAGAATTGTGTCTTGTGCAAAGTACTTAAAACCTAAGGATCAAGCCTAGAATCAGAACTCTAGAAGTCTACACATTGGGTTCCGGAGGTATTTGACATTAGGTCAAACACCTCCTCAAGAAGAGAAGACCTTTACAGATCAGAAGAGCAAGTCTTGTCTCTTCAGTCTTTTTAGGGAGACTAGAGAGTTCAAAGGACCATGCTGAACTTTCTTTTTCTACTCTGCCCACAGTGTAGTTTGTTTCTCTCCAAAAAGAACTATATTATTCTTTTTGTTCTGTTTAGTTATTTGTTTCTTTCCCAAGATGACTATGGCTGTTGTCTTTTCTTGCTGTGATGGTAGATACTGCACTAAAACTCAAGACAGGTGTCAAAGCTTTGTTCACCTTTTTCTGGTGAGAACTGTGAAGCATATTGGCACTGTACTAATGATGGCCATCTCCATCATAGTAGGATGACGAGGTAAGTGCAAAGATGATTCTTATTCAGTCCTTTCAGAGTGATGAATACAGAGTTTTGGGTTTGATTCCAAAGGAGCTCTGGGTTTAGAAATGACAACTTTGCTGAGGTCTTCTCAGTACTAATTCAGATATCTGAGTTCCACTTTCTCCTGCAGATAGTGGAAACAGTTCTGATTTGAGGTCACCTCCTCTAAACATGCTTTTCCATGGATTCTCTAGATTTTATCATAAAAGTTGTTTTGGGACGGTTTTGGATTTCAATTTTCTTGGGACTTCTCCTTCCTCAAAGGGAAGGTGGTAAAGATAGACCCAAGACATCATGGAAGGTAGAGAGCTCGTGTAACCACAGTGTGCTGCAAGTCCCCACAGCCATATTACATGGCCATAACAATTTGGCCATTTTCCATTTGAAAATCCATCAGATAAGTGTTTTTCTCCTCAGAAGAGCAAACACAAATGTGGAAAGGGAATAAGAAGGCATGGTTATCGCTCACTTACCTTCCCACGGTGAAGAAGGTACTCCCACAGGAGTTGTCGCAGAAACCTCACCTTTCAAAACATTCCCATGGTCATGAACATGCTATTGAACAAATGTATATCCTGGAAGGATTTTTCATTTGCTGGAAGACCAACTCTGATCCAGCCACCATCTGTTCCTTTTTGAAGTTTCAGAAGCAAACCAGAAAAATAGTGGTTTGCCAAAAGAGGTGGGCAGGAAACAGTTTTTCCAATCCACAAGCAATTCTCAGTTTAGAGTTTTCCCATCCTAATACTTGAGTGAAAAGTAGAAATCCGAAATTTAAAAGGATTCGGATCACATCGACCAAATAACTTTTCTGAGCTTTTGTTTTTTAAAAATATTTTGATAGATACATATTAAATTGTTTCTTATAATGTCAAAATGTTCGCTTCTTTAGTATAAATCACAGTAAATTTGAAAGCAAAAATATTCCTCTATTAATTTTTATCTAATATAATTAGATAATAATTTTATTTAATATTAATCTATATTAATTCACTTCTCCCCGCCAAAGTAAGACATTTAGATCATCACCTGTGATTTCCATCAACTGGCATTTTGCAATTTAAAATAATGACTAGAAAATCCCAATCAGTATTCAAGGCCAAGTTAATGAGTGCCTTACTGCAGGCTAGAGGTGGCAATAGTTTAGTGACTGCTGAGTGGCATGTACAGAGTTTGTAATCCTTTAAGTAGTGCTTTGAGGCTTCCAGCAGCTAATATACGTCCACCACCGTAAAAAGGAATAGAATGAATATTGCTTCCTTTATCCCTCTATGATTTAGTATTATAAAAGCTTGTAGAACTGAATTTCCAAAGTGGTTATTTCTTTTCCCCCTCTTCTACTGTTGGATGACAGTAGATTTGTTTATCTTTGCTCTTGGCACCAAACTTTGTGAACACTTCTAAAAGAAACAATGAAAGCTCACTCATGGTCTGGTAAGTCAATACTCCCAGCGCCTCATTCTTCATTGCCAACGCACCTTGTATAACCATTCGTCGCTCTGCCTGAGTGGCGGTCCGATGTCCATTTTGCACTGGTGGAAATGACTAAACCAGCTGCAGAGCAGCTCTACCTCCTCCCTTACATACCAGTCTGAACATCAGCTTTGTGAAATACACGGCTGAGGCTGAACCTTCATCCCAAGCCAGTGACAAGCAGGAAGGATCAAAGCGAACGTGATAAAATGAGAGGTGCAGCCTCTTCACACAACAGGGATAAGTCACAATATTTCTGTATAGTTCCTTCCTTAAACACAGAGCACAGAGACAGACTGGAGAAGATGTGACTGCAGATGGTATGTGTGAGAGGATGTAGACTCAAATTTGACAGTCACTTTATAAACAACACCCTGGCTGTGTGATCTGCCTTCAGGTCTACTTACTGCTACAGAATAGTTTTCTGTGGGTAAAAATACCAAGATTTCCAAAGCCTGGTATATGATTATTCCCTGTTAAAGTCTTAAAAGCAGAAATTATTACAGCTATTTGTATCTCATCCTGGCATCGTTGTTCTCCATTGCAGTAAGTGGAACTATCTTTTCTTAAAATGCTGGATCGAATCCAGAGTCTATTTATTACATCTGAAGACTGCTCTTCTATATTTCACAGCCTCTTGTTTACGAACTGTGAGGGGACATAAAAAGCACACAGTCTGAAGAAGTGTACAAGTGTCTTCATCATCCTTCTTTTGATTTTCCCCCAAAACAGTGGGTTCCAAAGGCATTTGCTTTTTAGAAATTAACAGCAAAGCAGAGGAGAAGGGTCAAAATGACAGCCTCTGGTAGATGGGTGTTTAGCACACAGGCCAAAAGGACCCTGTCTCCAAAAGTCATGTGATGGAGATACGAGGGGGTCGAGGGTATCCTCTGTTGTGCCCTAGTTCCTTTACTACTTTGCATTCATTTAATCTCCTTGTGATGTAAGTTCAGGAAGAAAGAATGAATGATCTGGTCCTGGAAGTGGGAAGCAACTCCTGAAGAAGTGGAGGAGGCAGGATGTATCCAGCAGCATTTCTATACATATCAATTCTAACTCAGTCCCACTTGCCCTGTATGAAAACTTTGTGATGTACTTTACACGTGGCTTGCACCAGCCTATTTCCATCCACATCCAAGAGCAATGCTGACACTGTGCTTTGTCCCTCACCCAAAAAGTCCCTGACTGTGTGAGCACTGTTTTCCCAAACATCTACAAAATATTTGTCTGAATTGGAAAACGTCAGATTCCAGATACTTAAAAATTTGAGAAACCAGTTTCCAGCTTAGTGTTTGTCAGTGATTCTTTACTTTGTGGACTTCAAAAACTTTCTGAAGAAGCAAATCATACCCGCTAATGGTTTAGGTGGCTGACCCTGGATGTTGGCAGTGCCAGAGGGAGAGGATGTGTGATAAATAGATGGCCTGGCAGGCTGTGACAACTCACTGGAAGGATACAAACCAGCTTGATGGGAGTGAGAGCACATAAGGGCTCTCCACCTTTCACCCTCTGATGGACCACAGCTAAACAGTGCAGCATCTGTTGTGCACCACTGTTGACAACACCTTATCCTGTGACTCACACAGTGGCACCAGTGAACACCCCTTCACACAGAGGTTTCTAGGCCACATCCTCCGCCAAAGAATGAGAGTGGAAAAGTGTGAGGTGCACAGAAACCATTCCTCCTTCGGCAGATTGAGTTTACTGGGAGAGGTGAGCAGAGTCCCTTTGCTGTGGTGCACCACATGGTGCAGTCACAGCCTGTCCCACCACTCTGACCACAGCTGTGTCCACCCATGTTTTCCACTCATGGGCACCAGGTTGTCAGAAATGCAACCTTCAGTAGAAATCAAAGGAAAGCATAAGAAGAACTGAAACTCTTGTGGACTTTTGGCACTAAAATCAACTTGCTGATCAGTACTATTATCTTTCTGGGCAGGGAATAGCTCTGCCAGAACTGAGCTGCTCCACAACACTCCCAGTTTGGAAGACACTTTTTTCTGCTGTCAAATCCTTGCCACTGTCCAGGTGCCACTGGGGAAGGGAGTAGGTGCTAAGGAATATATGTTGAACTCCATACATCTTGCCAAAGTGCCTCCATTATGAGGATTGTGGGCTCCTGGAAGAGTAGATGGAGGGAGATTGGCTCTCACTGGATGATTCAGGGGGCAGATGATCTGAATCACACTAATTTGCCATCACTACGATCCTAGCTCAGCTGCTTCGGTGGCATTACAGAGATCCCTCTTTGCCTTGTCTTTTAGGATGGAGTTAAAAAGATTTAAATATTGTTGCCTTTACCTGACCAGAACACTCTGTTAGGGTTGTCTAGAGTTTTGTTTCTGTCATGTAAAAGCCATAACAGTGAGCCAGCTAGTAAATGTTTGGGTTTGGTACCTGTTCTTGGATACAGAGACTAGTATTTTAGAATATATCTAAAATGAGTTTGGTCCCTTGCTCCCTTTAACATCCGTGCAAAGTAAAAGATGTCTTTACAAACCCCATATCAAATGCTGTCAATTCTACAAGATCACTCAGTTTTCTGTGGAAATAGAGTCCTCCAGTGGCAGATTCTCCAGGATAGCACACTCCTCTTTCTCACTTCGGGATACCAACCTCAGCAATTGTCAAAATGAGGATCCCCTGGTAAGCCATTTCTCTGCCTCTGGAGACATCCCAACTCCCATGTTCATCCAGGGAAAGATGGGTTCTTGAACAGAGTGGGAGTCCCTACACAGGCATGTTTGGACGTTACCAGCCCTCTTGGAACAGACACAATGAACGAGGAGAGTGATAGGGCTATGAGAGCTATTTATGACAGTGTGTTATAGGTTGTGCTGTTTCTGACTATGGTCATCATTGGCATCAATATCTACAGCAGGTATGAAGCCAGGGTTATTCACAGTGTAATTGCACGTAGGAACTGAATTGTACTATGAATACATAATTATACTGTGAATACATAATATTGCATTACTATGAAGATGTATGGGTGAATTTCTACTACATCCAAGCACAGAAATATCCTATATCCCATCACTGCCTTGTGCAAAAATATCTCTACAGGTCAATAATCACAGTAACATCGTTTCTGCCCGTAGTCTGGTGAGATCATGAGAACAAGTCGGTGCTCTGGCTCTCAAGCCCATCTGGTGTCTTTTGCTGAGATGGAACAACAAAATACTTGTGTTTGGGTATTTTGGAGAGAAAGACCAACAACAACAGAAACCAGAGTGGTTTTGTTACATTATTTGTGTAATGGCTTAACACTCAATGTGGCATAAGCAGCAGTATCAGGATGTCAACATCACATCAAACAGATGGCTAGGGAATTATGGTATCAGAAAACCCAGAGCATCTTCCATTTCTAGATGCCAGTTTATAATACAGGTGGTGGTGTACGAAACGAAGAGACTTTGCTACCGCTTTGGGGCTCAACTAGTCCACAGGGTCCAATTCCCAGTTCAATTGCAGTCCTTTCCTCCCTCTTGCCACACAGACATCTGGTGTTATTAAAAGCTAGTAAAAGAACTATTTTCAGAGCTAGATCCCCGACATTGCAAGTGTAACCATATGTGGTAATATAGCATTACATTAAAAAAAAAAAAAAAAAGTCTGCTTATTTAAGATCAGCAACTTTTTTTTTTTTAGTATCCCTTCTCTGTTTGTGCAGTTATTGGTTCTTGTAACTGTGCCCGTATTTTGAAGTTATTTAATTAGATGCATTGGGTGCATTTATTACAAGGTCTTGACCACTCTGCTCTTTAGATAGCCACAAACTTATGTCTGAGTGTGGAAACCATCTCAAATCTAGCATCTTTAAAACTGAGTCAGCGTGGACAGTTTCTATCACAATACGGATGATGTTAAATAAAAATGGAAAAAGAAACTGTGGGGAAAAAAGACTGCTAGAAGAGAACAGGTAGCACAGCACTTTGCTACAGCAACAGACCTTCTCCTCTGAAGTCAGTGGATTTCAGTCTTGACTTACCCAGGGAAAACTGAGGCTGGAATTTGGTTCATTCTCCTCAAAAACAATGGCAGTAAAGAAGTAAGTGAGCTTCAATGACCCTGATCTGAAGAGCATATCAAATTCATCTGTAATATCCCACATGGGCGATCCAGATGCTAAATCTCTAAGGCATAGGGTCCTGGACCTCAGGAATGACATTTCTGAGCTTAATGACCTGTGGAGCAAGGTGTGCCTCCTCCTCTTCCTCTCTGGGCAGACAGAGGATGTGAGTTACAACCCACAGTGTAGAGGGAAAGAGAGGACAAGGAAAAGAAAAAGAAAGAAAGAAAGAAAGAAAGAAAGAAAGAAAGAAAGAAAGAAAGAAAGAAAGAAAGAAAGAAAGAGAGAAAGAAAGAAAGAAAGAAAGAAAGAAAGAAAGAAAGAAAGAAAGAAAGAAAGAAAGAAAGAAAGAAAGAAAGAAAGAAAGAAAGAAAGAAAGAAAGAAAGAAAGAAAGAAAGAAGGAAAGAAAGAAGACATTTCATTAAAACGCCTCCTTTGCTGTGGACAGGATGCACACAACAGGAAGGATGTGGATACTGAATAACTCATCTCAGGATTTCTCCGTCATTAAGGATATGGAGGTATTGAAGCGTGGGTTTCCTTTGCATGCTATTCTAGTGAAAAGCAATTCAGCAGTAAGGCAAAATATTACTACTACTTTGTTACTGCTAAAGCAGAAAACTCTCTGTCTCTTCCTCTCTCTGATCTGCACCTGCTCATTGGGCTCACAATCCACCAGCACTCAGCAGGAAAATTAATACTTACTTCATGGTATGCTCCTTCATCACAGACAACAAAACACAGTGTACCCATTGCACAGCCACTCGGACAACAGTTTAATACAACTGCTAAATGTAGAAGGGGAGAGTAAAGCAAATCTAGGTATGAACCTCTCCAGAAGCATCAAGGTTTCTCAGAAACGTGGCTGGAGCTGGATTTTGCCACTTCAATAGTGAAGGTCTCTGAGCCAAGCTGGTGTCAGAATGTCTCTGTCTAGGAGGGGCTGAGATGGGAACAGGGAGCAATGAAAAGATGGGTTCACAGTACCTGCTATCCTTGGGAAAAACTGGGACAACAAGGCAGAAAGCATCAGATGTATCACCACTGGGAGTAGCCATCTCTGAACTGCTATTGCAATCAAATCCCTAGATTTTCTCTTAACTGAAATGGCACTCTAAATTTTCAGGTGAGTTTTCATGAGAATAGGTCTCTTGACATCATGAGGATAAACAGGTTTACTGCCATTTTAGACTTTAAGAAAAAAAAGTTTTATGAAAAATAGATTGTAAACTTCTGCAGATGGGAATTGCCTGTATTTATACGTCTCTATACAACTCCTTAGACAGTGCTGTCCCAGATCAAGACTCCGAGATATTACTGGCATACAAATGATATCAGCCAGGGATATGTAGACATTTTTGATAGTTTCATTTCAGATAGTTTCATCTTATTTCAGAGGAGGAGGAGAATAATCCCAAAAAAGAAGCCAGAATCTCTTGCAGGTAGAATACATGTAGGCTAAAAATGCTCAACAAATTCTTTAGTGATCTAAGTTTCATTATATATCACCAGGAAAGACCTAACTTTAGGTTTGACCTCCACAGGACTGTATAAATGCAGAAGGAAACCTGAGAAGCATTAAGATGTAGCCTTCCTCAGGAAAAAAAAAAAAAAAAAAAAGGAGTCCCTTCATTAATGACTCCCATTATAGCTATTCATTGTATCCTCTTTTCCTTAACAAAGTCTCACATTGTCAACCAGCCCTCTTAAACAGTCATTGTGTGGCCATTATCAAAATATCATTTTCAGCTTCACTGAACACATGTAGGATATGTAGTAGAGTAAAAAGTAAGAGAGGGAGGAAAGATAGCACAAGAAAAAAGAAAGAGAAAGATAATAAGCTCAGACTGTATTTGTGTAATTACTCTCTACAGAACAATATTCTGAGAAAAGGATATGTTTAATTTTTGTTACATCATAAATCTCAAATCCCAAGTTGTTACTGATTAGGCCAGTAACTAAACAACCGAATATGGACACTGGAAGATTGTCTTCCCCACCACTTGACTTTTAATAAAGATGGATTTGTTATGAATGGAGGGACACGTCTGTGATGAGTTTTGAATCTGTTTTTAAGAACTATCTAATACATTTTATGCATCCAAATGGGGAGTTACTAGTGGTTTACATAAAGTAAAAAATGTGCAATTTCAGAAGCATGAAACAAACCTGTTTAGGAAATGTCCAAAACACACACCAGTTTTTCTCTTGCCCATTCATTTGCTTTATCTCTCATAATATTATATGACCCTTGATTTAAAGCTAATTCTGGTCCTGACTCAGGCATCATTCAAGACCATGACAAAACTACCATTGTCTTCAATACTACAAGGATTGACCTCTCAGTGCAAGATTAAAACCTTGGACAACCAAATACAGTAATTGCTCAACAGACAAATGATAGAAAAACCTTCTTCTCTGACCAAAGCATGCTTCACGATTAACCTCCAAGAGGTTCTCCATTGGGAAGATATTAATGATGCCAGTTGCTGTAGTGGCCTGTTTAATCTGAACTGTAGCAAGATATCAACCACTTGCCCAAGATCCAACACCAGGTACTCGTTTGCAGGCAAACAGGTTCGATCATTAACCCACACCTGGCTGCTGTTCACCCTACACTACCAGTGTAAACTAGAAGGACCAAAGCATGGATAGAAACCAAGACAAAAGGCCCTCCACAGCTCTAGTTTGTCAAGGCAATGGGAACCAAGCAGCCTGATCCTCAAGGGAGTGACCTGGGCAGTTACAGCCGTGAATTGGGTCAACCTCTATCCAAAGCAAAATTTCAAGTTGCATTCTCGAGGGGAGAAATACTTCTGTGAGCTGCTTTCAGGAGACAAGGAGTCTTAGAAAGTCTTAGAAAGGGCTGAAAAGAGCAAACTGCAATTGGCCTGAACTGGAATTGCTCTGGGTAAATTTTAGATCTCCAGTGTCACGGAGACAGTGCTGGCCCCCCTCCCCTGAGTTGCAGTTGTGATGACATTTTTCTTCTTTTTCACACCTAAGTATGAATATTTGGGTTAGATCAGGCAGCATTTTAAATGTCACCAGGGCATTTGGTATATTGCATTTTCATCCATTCATCTTGAGTCCTTTCTTGTTTCTTTTTTTTTTTATAAGACATTGAAAAATTGCAACAGTTAGGACAAAATCAATGGGAATTTCACCAAGGGCTCTATTTGAGAGACATAGTTTTGCTATTCCTGTTTTGGTCACCTACTGTCTTAGAAGCTTTCTGCTGGGACAGCAGTCAGATATACCTATTGCATAATTGCAAAGCCATCCCTGGTGGATGGACATCTCCAGCTGGCAGGGAAGACACCTGGCAGCACGCAGGAACGAAGGATACATCCACATTGATAACACGATGGGGTCTAACTGCCCTGGGATTTCGCATTATTTTGTCCTTAACATTCACAGTCTCGTCGCAGCGAGACTTAGTATTCTATTGGCAGACAATGACCAGGGTACAGAGCAGGGCATCGACTACGACTCACAGGATCATGGCCCATCTCTCAGCTGCCCCCTCCCCTGCCAGCATTTGCCTGCAGCTCTGAGCTTTGGTGTGTTCAGGCCAGCAGGGCAGTGTGGTGGGTCTGAACTGGGCAGCATTGCTGCAGCCTACACTTCCCCTTTCAGCTGCGGATTCAACAGCAGTTGTTTAGTTGAATTTTTGATACCTTCACAAAATATATCTATACATATATCTATATATGCGTATTTATCCATGGACATAGATGGAGAGAGAGATATTTAAAGATATAGATATATAAATAGATATATATTCCCTTCCTTTCTCCCAAAAATCAGAATCAGTACCAAACTTTCTTTGCCATTCGAAGTTACTTTTTATTTAGGATAATTCTGGGGAGTGCCTTCTGGTTGTGGAGGATAACCTGTTCTATATTTTTATTTTTCTGTCAAAAATGCTTGCAAGTGGAATGACCTTCTTTTCCCCCGCAAATTAAGCTAAAATCTGAACAAAGAGAGCCAAGTCATGAAATGTCCCTATCTATGAGCGGGGAGTGAGAGCTGTCACCTGGGTGCTCTCTCTCAACACAACTAAGGCACTGACAGACATCAGTCAGTGCATATGAGAGAGCTTCTGGGCACTGGTAGCACAAATCTTTTCCCTGTTGTGGTGGGTTGGAGGACATGGACCTTGCGTCCCTACCAGCACTGGCTTTTCTGCACATCTCTCCTACGGCCTAGTTCAGTGCATCACTGACATGAAGTCTGTCTGCTCACGCATGGTACGTGCAGCACCTTCTTGGTGTGTCAGAGCTATTGTGCTGACTTTACTGGCAACCTGCCCTTTACTTAGGAGATGGCCTCATGGAAAGGATAGCGGCCAGGAGCTGGCTGCTGCTGCCTGTGCTCCCTGAAGCTCACAGGCCTCTGAGGAACTGCAAGTGGCACATGACTGAACTTGGCTTTGTCCCTTCAGCCAGCTCTGCCGGCCAGATGCCTGCCTGCCCCATCTTGCTCAGGAATGGTACGAGTGGGTGCTGCTGAACAAGCTGTATTTACACCTCCCAACAACCTTCCCACAGCACAGCTGGCCAGTAAAGCAGGGCTATGGAAAAAGGCCAGCCTGGCAAGAGAAAGGAGCCCTGCCCAAGACTCCTGAGCTTCCCATGGTGTCTGATCAAGTAGAAGGTGTATTTTGCTTGCCTGTTGGTGCTCCCTGTTTTCACTAACTCCTGCTGGTCTCTGATTGAACCCTATTGTGGCTTTACCTCATTTTGAGTCATGGCCTTGTTAACAAAGGCCTGTATGTGAGAGGCGAGCCATGATGGGAAGTGCAGCGGATGTACTGTACGCAGTACCACATCTAGAGAAACACCAGTGGGAAAGCCCACTGTAAGGGTTGCAATTTTTCCATGGTGTTTACTTAGTTCACTGCTCTAATCCTTGGCCTTGCCTTGACGCTCAAGCTCTGTGTTTGCTGTGGTTTAGTCTGACCATTGCTGGTTTGGAGTGGCCTCTTCTTTCTGAAGGGACAGCCAAACTGAAGACTGGTTGTGGTTGGAGAAACGAGTGTATACAAATGACATAGTACTCTTCACTATGTAGAAACTGGATTGTCAATCACCCAACCCATCTTATTTACATCATTTTGAATGCAAATCAGTCTTTGAGCAGGCTTAAGTTATGACTCTCTTCACTTTAAGGCCCCTTTATGCTGTCAGAGCAATGAAAAACAGCCTTACAGCTAAAACCATATTCTCCCCTTCCAAACTGTGGTAGCAATTTAGGTTGTTTCCACCACTGTTCAACTTGATTTTTGTTGCCACTCTTTTGGGGATTATATTACTTCGTCCTGAATAAATGCTGAGGGTCAGATTTAATTTATATGAAAGGTGAGGATAGATCTGCTCCTGCTGATCTTGTTGGATCAGATGAGAGTGCAGTTGCTCTCAAAGATTCTCCACTACCCATATTCCTCCAAGCAGAGCCAGGAAAATACAATGTAGGACACTTGTCATCCAGTTGAATGACTAGCCAGCCATCTTTACCTAAGTGGAGGACAGCTCTTTACCTCCATCAACATCTCTCTAAGACAAATTTAGTAAAAATGAAGGTATTCTAGCTGCCAGACCTTTAAACTTAAACATTATTTAACCAAATAAAATTATGTTCTCCATTCTAGGCCTCCTCACATATAGTGGCTGTTGATGAATTAAGACTGAACAGTCACTTCAGCTTTTCAAGTCTCTACCTTTAAAAGCACGCTATAGCCTCATCTGATAGAAATTTGCAATACCCCATTGCTCTCTGCCTTGATTTATATCAGTGGACCAGCTATTTTACCAACATCAATAGCAATCTGCATTTCCATTGGTGGTGATTAAGAATGGAAAAACAGCTGGGATCAAGAGAGAATATAATACTCAAATTGTGACTAAAAACCTGAAAAGTAGGAGCTGATCAATGCTGTTAGGAATTTGCTGGGATTAAACTGCACTTACGATTTGACTTAGTCTGAAAGGACAAAAAATCAGGTCACAACTGTCATCAGGTCTCCACCCTGGTCTTCCACAATTAGTGGCTTAGATGAACTGGGTGCAGTTTCATACCTGTAAACTTCTATGGTGGTAGTGTTAGGTCATGAGGACACCTAAATGAATCCTCAACCGGTCCACATACTGCTTTGGAAGTTCTGAATTTGTGCTTCAGGACTCAGATTTTCTATTTACAGCACCTAATGTAGGGTTCGGATTTATTTATTTTTTTTTTGTTTTCAGAGATGCAGCTACTAGTGACTCCCAAAATAGTGCTAAACAACATTTTTTTCAGAACTCAGTTCCTATTATCCTGAGTTCTTCCGAAAAAATATGCCTATGGTACTTCTCAAAGCTGCTGCCAGATTGCTCAGCCACTCCCAAACCCAGAGAACATAACAGGGCATGCAGCATGTGTTTTCTTAAGAGCCAGGTAAAGTTTGTCTATGAGAGAAGCAATCCAGGAACAAGCCCAGGGAGTCTCCACACTGAGACGCTTGTTTTGTTTTTCCTTTACAGTTTCACAGCTTTAAGTCCTTTCAGGTTCTCCCCATTCCTGCTTTAAAAGGCTGAAATTCTCTGTAGTGCAGCCACAAATATCACAGCCCTCTTGTCAACGTCCAAGCAGCTCAGAGCTGCAATTTATTTAAAGCTAGCCTGAAGTGAACCAGTTAGTAAGAGCTGGTTTCCTATCACACCTCATTTCACCTTCTGCTTTTGAAGCCCACTTAACACAGCCCTACTATTCCTCAGGGACATCAGGGGATTAAGGCAGGCCCCTTGACAATGCACTGACTGTTGTAGTGCTGTTGCCTTTTCTGTTTATCAACTAAAATGAGAGAGAGTGGACCAAAAAATAAAAGACAAAGAAGGAAAGAGAGAGGGGAGAAAGAGGGAGAGATGGAAGGGGGGCGGGGGAGGAGGAAAGCAAGATTTTTAATGCAACAACAAAACCCTGTTGTTCAGGGCTTTTGTTAATATTGGTAAGCTTCACATACAAGCACTTGTACCCTTAATAATGTAGCAGTGAAATAATTTTCCTAAAGTTCCCTCTTCATATGTCAGATAAATTGCATTTATTCTGTTAATTCTCCTTTCTAAGGAAGACTCAGGTGTAAAAGGCCTATGGGACATTCAGTTGCCTGTGTCTAAGGAGCCCAAAGGATTGCAACTCTCATTCAGGGCAGACGAGAACAGTATTTGTTTCTTACTTCTTTACTAAAATCCTTTTGCTGTTGGCATCATGCCTAAGGCATCATCTAAGTGCAAGAACTTCAGCATTATCTTACTGATAACAAAGCTTGGATAACTCTGTGAAGAGTTACAGTAACAAGGATGAATGGGATCTACCTGCACTCCTTATTATACTATGATCTTGGGAAAGGTTGTTTCTGGATGTCAAGCAACAACTACTTAACAGTGTTCTATCCAAAGTGCTGGGATAACCACAGTATGGAAAAGGCAGGCAAAAGCTATGTGCTTTCGTTAAAAAGGTACAGAAAATGTAATTATGAAGAAAGTATAAAATTCTCCTCTTCATAAAAGGATACTCTGGAAAGAGACATGTAGAGCACAAAATTTAATGAAAATCCCCGCAGTAATGCTGAGAAACCCAAGGCGTAAAGGATGCAAAACTGTTTTTTGGATGGTGAGGCTTGACAATACCAGGCTTGAGATTTAGGAACCTCTCTCGATCCTTCAAGCCACCAACATCTGGAATATACATGAGCCAAGAAGGCAAAGGAGGTCTAATAAAACCTGAGGCAGTCCAAAAGTTTAGGGAGCCCATGTGGCTTTTTTATGGAAAAACACTGTAAGGGATTAGATATCTGCCACTGCAGCCCATAAACCTTTTCCCTCTCTCTCACTCTCCTATGTAGTACATGTTTAGATCAGTCTCTTCAGGACTTTCTTGCCTTCACTGCTCTTCAGTCATATACAGACAAAGAAAAATGAGAGAATTCCATAGCAAGCTGCCCATCAGCCCAAGGACAAGTGAGCTTCCAGCCTGTGGTTGGTGCAGAGCAGTGGATGGGACAGCATTGAGGACAGATAATGCAGTGCACCATTAATTGCCTTCAGATTTCTTTGCATCATGATAGAGCCATCTGGTCCTGGGGTGACTATAGCAGACCTTGATTGATATAGCTCCTAATTAGCAATACACTCCAGAAAAAAGATCACACTTCTCCAACTGGACAGGATCTACTCCAACTGGGTAGGACATTGTGCTTGTGTAGCTGACTCCCATAGGTCTGTGTTTCCTTTCACAGCAGCAGAGTTACTTCTGCTCTCCATTGCTAGATCCCTGTTTTGAGTTTCACCAGCAGCTCTCAGACACAGCCTCAAAACCCCTGTCACGGGAGTAAAGAGCTGAGGCATCAGTTCACCAGGACATCCTGTGCACTCAGCAGGTGCCACAAAAGGACAGTGATTTTGAATGTTTTCGGATGTTTGCACTATTTGTTTTTCATTGCCCCAGTCGTGGGAAATCCATTTTTCTCCTTGGCTAATGCCTAGTGGGAAAATTTACTTCCTGCGGAGCAGTCCCTCTGCCCTGCAAAACCTCTGCCACCATGTGCCCTTTGGGGTGGGGGTCTTTGCGAGTCGCAGGCATTCAAAACCACAGCCCACAAAGTAACCTCATTAGGTGGGAACGGGTGGGTAGGTTTATAAAGGGACTTGTTTCCTCTTTTAGTTTTACTGGTTTCCTTTAGCAATCTTTAGGGCTTAACTAAGCTTTTCTGGCTTCCTCTTGTGCATCTGAAGTTCTTTTGTTCCCACAGCGGAAGTGGAGCTGTAAGGATCCCAAGTCTTATAATCAAATCATTTTATATCTCTGAAATTCTTAGTCTGAGCTTAAAGTTCAACTTGGCACTGGCCATTTGCTTCACGCAATTAGGAAAAAAGGATAGAGGGCAAAGCTGGTATCTTCTGATGCTGAAATCTCGATATTGGCTGAATCTTTTCCTTTGGATAAAAATAGAATCACAGTGTTACAGTGTCAGCACTTAATTGTCACACATCCCACAGTAACCCAGAGGGAGAGCACAAGCAAGCACCTGTTGTGAAAACATTGAGCAATGGAGAAGCCCAAAGACACTCTAAGGGGTTTAGTGGAATATCTAAAGTAAAATAAAATAAAATAAAATAAA
>VWZK01020218.1:0-45127 GCA_013396935.1 Baryphthengus martii
ATTTATTTATTTATTTATTTATTTTAAATGTTCATCTCAAAGTAAACATGAGGAAGGGAGGAATGTTTCAGGTTAAGCACCTGAAGTTTGCTAGAGCTGGGCGGAATTAAATCTAAGTCCATTTAAGGGAAGTTTCTGGGCCATCCTCTTTGTGAGTACTCTAGAAAATGGCAGGTTTATTAGCTGTCAGTGTTTAATGAACTTTTCTTTGGGGACTAGAATGAATTCACAAAAAGAGACAAATTGCCCTCAATTCTAGGACATTGGGATGTGAGGGATGTGAAATCTCAGATTTCAAGGAACTGGCCACTAGCTGGTTGTCTGGATAAGTGAGTTTTCTGCTTTCCCCAGAAGGTACGCATCACAACCATGTGTGATGGCTGAAGTTAAGAATTTAGTGTAGTACTCCTGAAGACACCTTTGGATCAGAATATCTTAAGACCTAAAACTAGAGACTTTGAAATGATTTCAGTAAACTTATTTAAGCAATAATCCTTTTTGCAATAAAAAAGGAGCCTACCCTAATTATGGTAAATTGTTAGACATGTAACAAGATGCGATTTCCATAACTTAGGAAGACCCCTACACTCTTTCAGCATTTTTTCAGGCCGCTTCCTGAAATCTTTTCTTTGGTATAGAAATAGTTGAAATGTTGAATGCCAGAATAGCTCTGATAAGCAGAGTGCTCTGCTTATCTGCAAACCTGGTAATGGGTGGGTGCCTCGTGGTGAAACCTCTTGCACCTTAGGAATCAGTCATTTATGTAAAGAATAAACAGTGCTAATGACAATATATTTGTGTATTGGCAAATTTCTCCAAAATATGCTGGTTTTGGTGATCATATCATCAGGTCATACCAGTCTTTTCCTTTTGCTGATACTAGTAAATTTGATGTAATCTAGAGTTAAGTGTTCTTTCCTGCACATGAACTTTCTGTTTTGTGAGTTCTCTTAGTTATTTTTTGAAGTTCATTTTATACATTGCCATACAATGTGTGATGTGGACTTTTTTGTTGTTTTGTTTTTAAGATCCATCAGAAAAGTAGCAGGTTTTGCAAATTTGTGGTCAATTTGGTTGTAGTTTTTGCATTTGTCTTTCTAAGGATGATTTATTAATCATTAATATGAGTGGCAATTAAAAAGAGAATAGTAAAACAAAAAAATTTCATTGTATTACATAGTTTAAGCAGCGTTCTTCCAGAGAAAGGAAATTGTATCCTTACTGTGGTACTAGAATTCTCAAATCAATAGAAATGGTGGATATATGAAAACCAATTAACATATTTTATATGATTATCAAAACACCTCTTGATGATAAGATCTTTTAAAAGAGGTTCCTACCCACTGGGTCAAAGGTAAAATATTGACATGAATCACAGACTGTTTGGGTGCTGAAATTACTCTCTTCTCCTAATCTCATAATTCAAGAAAAAGGTATAAAAGGAAAAGCCAGCACATTGAGAAGAAAAAGAAATCATTCTTAATAGAATATATTGCTTATCCTTGGGACTCATTGCCACAGGAAACAGCCAGCGCCGCTAGATTTAGAAAGTGTGCTAAATGCATCCCTCAGTATGGTGTAGACAGAGTAGGGTTTAACGCAAAGTAGTGACTTTCCTTCCAGACCACTAAACTGTATTTGTATCACAGCCACTTAAATTTACGAGTCTTTCAAAATTAAAAATGTAAAGGAACCACGCTAGTAAAGGTTTTTCCATCAAAATTTTCTTGTCACTTGAAAGCTGTTTTAATTCCTTGTTACTTGTAGGCAAAATGGGTAAAAATCTAATTTTCTTCTCATTCAATCTAAGGAAGGATTTTTGTAGTGGGGGTGGAGAGTAGCAAGGAGGAAGAATTTACAGCCAGAGGGAAAATTCCTTCTAACATGTGACTCAACTAGAAGAACAAAGGAATCATAGTTGCAAGTAATCTAGTATTTAGCCCAATTAAAATCTTTACTTTTTGTATTTTCCTCTTGCTTCTAGTAAGATTGTCTTCAAGTAGACTTATGCAACGTATGGGTAGTCCGAAAGGCAGTTGCATGTTTTTGCGCAGTGCTGCATGCTGAGACGACTGCATCGGTGTTTCGGTCTAGCAATAAATGTTTTCTGCCTTCAAGCTGAAGCTTAGTTAGCTTGTCTTATCTGGTGCTGCTGTAGCAACCATCAGTCTCCAGGCAACTGAGGCACATTGACCTCTTCGTTGAACTGAGTGTAGCGCTCCTTCAATTTAGCTGCCTGAGACAATAGTAATAGTGTTGAATTTGAAAAATGTGAAATTCTGTACTCTGTATGCAGTGGAAAGAATAAATACCACCTATTTAGATGAAACCAAATGTTTAGGTTTGACTTGAAAAAGACGTCATGAATACGTGGTGTGTGCTTAGTTACAAGCTGCAGAGTTCCGAGCTGAGGCAGTGTCCTTACAGGCCTTCTGTGAAATGTTCAGAATCTTGCGAGCCTTTTCCCACAGCAGTAAATTTGCTACTGTAGGTATTTGTTTCATCACTTAGTAGCGAAGACCATTGAGGTTTGTTTATCAGTGTTTGTGAATGAAGGACCGATACTTTATTATTCCTGTTTTTGAAATTCTAGATGATATAGATAATCTTGAAAGCAGTTACTTTTCTCACAGATCCATTGTTTGTCAGGAGGGTCTGGGTTTCTTTGGAATACTCACGTGAAGACAATAGACTGCTCTATAGATATAGCGGGTTTATTTCCAAATCAAGTCATTCTTTCTGCTAGTCGGTATGAGGGTAAAATTGTGATTCCTGATGTATAGGTTAATGTTCTTAAGGAAAACAGATTCTTGGGGAAGATACTGCTTCCGTTGTCTATGTAGAGCACATACAGGCTAAGTACTATGAGGACAGAAGTAAATGGATAGGATGGAGGAAAAAACTTGAGGTAAAACAGCTTTGTATTGAAATGATAGCTCTGTTTTTGGTTAAGTTTGTGGGGGTGATGGAGGAATCTTTGTAAAGCCTCCTTTTTTTAAAAAAAAACCCCAAACACAACACAAAACGCAACCAACAAAACTAGAGACCTCTTAATGAGGCAGCATTCTGCAAAGTTTTTGTACAAGTCTTTTTTTTGTGTCTAGTTTATAAATAAATAGATTTTAATTGGTTATAATAATATCCAGCTTAGTTAACATGGAACAGATAAGTAAACTGGTAGTATGGTTGAGGTTATTGTTTTTTCATACTTTTTGGAAGATAGACCTTCTACCCAAGTGGTTTTTAATAACTTGATGTGCCCTTGTTGTACACTGGGCAGAGGTATTAATCAGTTTCGTAGGTATGCCATTAATTTTTCCTTTTGCCTTTCAAATCCCACTATATTTCCCAGTTGCATTCATTCATGCCCTTCTTGGAAAATATTTGAGTGCTACTGTTTGAAGGTTAGATGGTTTCATTTAACTGAAGGATTTATTTGTCCGTCTAATCAAAACCATTGATTCTCAAAGACAGTATTTGATTATTTGTTCATAAGCAAGCGTCTTCGTTACAGCAAGAGGTTCAAAGTATTTATCTTTGCTAGTAGTATATAAGGTACTAATGATGTGAATAATATATCCATAGGATGACTTGACATGTCACAGATACAATTTTCCTGACAGATTTCAATTATAATAATTTCTGTGTTTGTAATTAATGCTCTTTTTGATTGAAAGGCTGCTTTTTTTTTGTTGTTGTTTCTAAGATAGCACAAACTCTTTTTCTGATTTAATTTTAACTTTTCCAGACTCCTAATTAAGCTTTTGAGTTAATTCTTTTATTTCAACCAGTTAGCGAAAACATTTATTGTAAAATTGGACCTTATCTGTTTTAAAAAAACCCAACAAACCACAAACTTTAAGGACTCTGAAGTGCTTGTACAGTAATGGTGGCAGTGTGGGATGGGTTTTCTTTTCAGTCCCAGTGTTGCTTTTGTAGAATGAATGAGTAAAAGACCACTACTAGTGGATGTTTGAGGTTGATTCACATTGATGATGTACGTATGATAGTAGTTAAGGTGAGCTGTAAAAAGTATACTCTTCACTTTCAGTCATCAGTAGTGCTGTAGGCTGTTTTAGCAAAGTCAATACAGTTTGCTTGAAAATTAATTATGTTCAACTTGTATTTACAAAAGCCAAAATGCAAATTTAAAAAGTGTAAATGAAAGTTTTGGTTTAGTTGAAATATATAAATAGTGTTTATCATGCTCCATTTGAATTTTATTTTGTGTTGTGGGAGTGATTTTGACAAGTCATGTGATGATTTCTAGAAGAAATGTAGAAACAGTATTTTATTAAGGATTTTCTGTTCACCTAAATGAAGTTAAAGATGGTACTAGAAGTACTGAAAAACTAAAAGGAAGCATTAGTACATTCTTTGCATTGAATACTGAAGAAATGCCAACTGTTACATGCTCCCCATAGTGCCCTTAAGAATTCTAGGGACAAAAATCTCTTTTCTTTGTTTATCCAAGTTAAGCTAGGAAGCATAAGGCCAGGTTGCTTTTGCTGTTGTCATTTGATAGGCAACTCTTTTCACTTCTCACGAAAAGCCATTAATTTATATATATTTATATTATCCATTTCTTAATTATGTACGTAGCATGAATATGTTTGAATATCTAACCTCATTTAATTGCAGTGCAGGTTTTAATTGTGATGTTATTTTCAGTAGTACATTGTTCAGATAAATGATGCTTGCCTTTAACCAAAATACATCAGCTTAAAATGACTTCTAGATGAAATAAGCTGATGTTAACATTTGGTCTAGTGCTTGAATTTCCTTCCATATTTCATGAAGCTAGAAAACAGCATGGAAAACATTAGTGGCATCTTCTTAGAAGTGTAGCTGAATAGCTTGCAGAAAATTTAGCTTCAAACTTCATCTGCATCAAATAGTCTATAATGTTTTCAGTAGTAGTTGGCTTTAAGAAGTAGTTGTTACCTGGTGCTCTTGATCTCTTTACTTAGCATTAATAGGAAGAAGGGGTAGTTTTGTGCTTTCTATCACAGGATTGTGCTCTGATGAAGAACTTGGTGTGATTGGTAAATGGTATGACCCCAACCACATTAATCTGGTACTCATTTTTCATGGCCCCTGCACTGTCTATATCCCTTGATGTGTTTTTATTTTACACAAGAAATAAAAATAACCTTTAAAATTACTGAGGACAAATAGGTATTGGCTGAAGTAGGTAATTAGGTGATATGTCGCTTATTGTAAAGCATCATCGTAATATAACACAAAGCTATAATACAACAATGAGTATTTTTAAAGCATAGGGGGAAAGGGATGTTGATTGGATATAAACTGATTAAGAAGCCGTCTTGGAATTGGTTGTTCTGACCATCCATACTGTCCAGTCATGAAGGGTGGAGAGTTCAGTAATGGTTAAATCCCTCCCCTTTCTTTATGGAAACTCAACTGTAGGCATTTCAGCATTAGCCTAAACAATGGTTTTGAATATGTTAAGCTCCTAACAATTAGGGAGCAGTTTGGAGCATTGAATAATGTGGAATGATGCAATTGAACCTGACAGCTTCAACAGTCAGCCTACTCATGGGACCCGAAAGTTGTTCACACTTGGTTTCATCTCTCATCACACGCCACGTATTAAAACCTTACTGGTGTGGAGCTGGGACAGAAATGAGGCCTGTTATCAGAAAATATTTCATGGTGTAAAACTTGAAAGGAACAGTGGAATAGGCATGCTCAAAGATTCTCAAATTTTTGAGACCCAATCTAGTTGCATACAGCTCAGTATTACCTCATTTTTCTCCCCTTAGTTGTTTTTGTTTAAAGATCGTGTAAGTTTTGAAATGAAGAAACTGTTTCCCTTGGAAGCTTAAGTAAATGTCTAGTTATGAATGCAAATAGTAGTCAACTTGGGAAACTATAGTCATAATGTCACAGTAAAATACCATTTTGGAGTGATGAATACAAATATAAAACTATTTAAAAGTATTTCAGAGGATATTTATATATGCGAGTTAAATTTAGTTAACTTGCTAGTCTCATTCTTTAATTAGAGGAATATACTTGCACTTTCTTACTGTAGAGGAAGTGTTTTTAAGCATCAATCAAATAGCAGTCATTTATTCTTATTGCACTCAGTCATTCTGTGAATTACAGTGTATCTGTCTTCCGTGCAGTTCTGCTGCTTATTGCTTTACTGATTTATTGAAGATGCCATAAATGAAAGCGGTGTATTATATACCTCTAAATGGGCTGAAATCCTTTTGCTAAAATCTTTTCAGGAAAATTTGCTGCCTTTTCAAAACAAATACTTAGCAGTCTCTATTTTATTCGTTCATACATTTTGATCATGCATTGTGCTAACTGTTTAAATAGAATCCGTTGAAATAAAGAATACTGCAACTTTAAAAGTTCTGCATTTTAGAATATGTTTCAGTCCTGTGACCTTAATATGTATTGACAGGATGATTGCGCATTTTTAATAAATGCTTGCTACAGCTTGTTTCGACTGGGTGAAACATGAAGCTCCTATTTCACCTTTAAATAATGTAGCACTGCTCTACCTCTTCTACTTTCCTGTCAGATGAAGTCGTCACGTACATAATAAAGGTTCACAAATCTTTTATTTTTGTCATTTTACACTACCATTTAAAAAAAAAAAAAAAGTATTTGAAAAAGTTTTTTTTATCTACCTCCAGCTTACTTCAGCAATTTTCTTAATGTGACTTTTTCCCTTTAGAGTTGCATGATGGCACTAGGACTTTGGTAGTTCCAACCTGTTGCAGGACACTTTTACTATTATTTTAAACAGGGGTTAATTTTAGAGCGAACCACCACTTGTGAAAAAAAAATCAAGTTCTTAGATACTGTTTAAATCATGCTAAGTCTTTTGATCTGTTATATCAACCCACTTAGCAAACACTGTTTAATTCCTTTGATGTTTTTTGTTTTGTGATGTGATGGTTACTCAGCAGACTTCAGCAACTCCTTTCAAGATACTGATATACTTTTAGAAGCTTCCTAAAGCTATTTGGGCATGTTTCAGTCAAATAAACATGTATTCTCCTTGCTGATTATAACTGACCTGACATCACAAATTAATGTATCGTTGCTATTGTGCAGTTTTAAGCAGCCTTGCAGTGAATTACTCAGAGTAAGTATAGTGGCTTCTGTGTAAAATGTGAGCAGTACACTTACTAGGATTAAGAGAAATCTTTTATAGAAATATTCTAAACTGAAACAGAAGTAAGACCTGGTGTTTATTGTTTGAAAAAAAAAAAAGCACAAATTATTTTAGTATAATTCATAACTTCAACCAATTTATTTAACTGCAATATATATAGGTTTGGTTTTTTTTTTTATTGCTAGTCTTGTCTTTTAGATATGAAAGCATATAAAGTTTGAATCTCTTAATATTCCATTCTGGAAGGTTTCTTCAGTGAAAGGGTTTGACAAAAAAGCCTACCTTGTTTTTGAGAGGAGAACAGCTGAATATTTCTAGTGAATGATAATAGTTGAGTTGGAATCACACTCTAGGTGTTTATTAAAGAAAATAGCAGGAACTGTGCAGTATTGCTGCCTTCATCAGTAAGTGTCACGGTACTAATACCTACTGTATTTCTGTAAGCTGTAATACCTGGGTAGCTGGAAATGCCTGTATTATTTCTAAGACTTACAGATAATTCAGATTAATTCTACTCAAGGCATGCAATTCTTTAAATATAAAAAAACCCAATCAACCAACCGGGCAGATTTGAAGTGAAACTGTGGTTCCGTGTCTAGCCATCTTGCACATACCATTTTGCACATACCATTTAAAAAGTGAAAAACTCCCGGTCATTGTACGTAATTACTTGTGGCTTTTTCTGACTTTGTGACAGTAGAGGAATGTAAGTATCAGGCACAATTCTCACCAGTGTATAGTAAATAAAGCATCATTGAAAACAGTTGTGTGAATTCATAAAAGTCCATTCATCAAGTTTAATATGTTGGCTGAAAGCCAGAACTTAATGGTAGTGTGTGAGTCTTTCCAGAGACATAGTTTATACTCTGTAATATTTTGATGTAATAACCAGTATGTTTCTCCCGTCTCTTGTGTGCAGTTATACATGTCAAAATGTCCCACAAATTGAGTTCCTTACTGTTCACCTTTTTTCATTTTTCAAAAAAAGTTTCCGTTATAAAGGTTGTTTACATTTTCTTTAAAGATTCATTTTAAAACCAATGATCACGCAAGTTGCGTATCTTTGATATTTTTTTTTTCTTTCCCCATATTGCAGTCTTGTCTTTTTCTGAAATACTTTTTTTTATCAGGTAGGAAAATGCCTTTTTAATAAGCAGCTGTGCCTTTTTTTCTCTGATTGCCTGTCTTTGCAACTCAGCATTTGACACAAATCTTTTCTTCGAAAGGGAAAAAGCGTAAGCAGCCAAGGAAGAAGGTATTTTTATTGCATTGGATTATGCAAGATTTTGGCCAGCCTCCTTAGCTTCATCTGTTTAAGGGTTCATTTTCGCTTGTTTGGCACAAGTCCCAGCAGAGACCTTCAGAATTGTGGTTAGCAACATGAATGAACACAAACTTTGGGAGCTCTTCAATAAGTAGAGCTGGCCAACTGCCAAAAATACAGTTCCTTATATGGGGTCAGGGCAAAGCTGTGATTCCGAGAGCCCCCTATTGTATAGAAAACATACTTGTAATGGCTGTTTGCGTTCTTTAAAATAAAAACAAAACAAAACAAAAAAACACCAGGCTTCCAAGTCTATCAAAATAGGAAGTAACAAAATAGTGTGCAGGTTTTACTAATGACGGACTCGAGCAAAGGAAATATGGCTCTGTGTAGTTAAACTATAGAGCTGAAAGTTGGACCTTTTGACCTCCACAGCCGGCTTGTGATGTAAGGAACTCAAGCATTTGTGAGACATCTGTTGTCTACCTGCCCTTATTTTGTAAATGGTTTAATAAGATTAAATAATTAGTAGGATAACCACGTGGTCGCCATACTACAAAGTCCTAGCATTGAGTGCATACTTCAGGATTGCAAGGAAGTCTACCCATCCTGCTGCACTGTGGTTGTTTTAAAGTGCAATTTAGGTATTTTTGATATTTGCTACAGTAATTTTTATAGTAGAAGATTTTTTTTTTATTAGCAGATCTTGCCAATGACAAGTAAAACACACTTCAAAACCTGATATATTTTCAGAGTACTACTATTCTATAAATGGAAAGTAATATTTTTTCTTTTAAATGCATTCATTTAAAAAAACACTCCTCACAATTAAAAAAAAAATAATAATTGTGCATTAGGAAGCATTCTTTAGAACATATTTAGAATTTCTCTCTATTTTTTAAAAGAAAAAAAAAAAACAAACAACAAAAAAAGGATTGAAGTTTTAATTGATTTCTTGCAGGCAAACACCCTACCTGGATCTTCTGTCAGCCTGCCCCCATCCCACATGTACGGCAATAGGCTGAATCCAAATTCAGCGATGGCAGCACTTATAGCTCAGTCTGAAAACAGCCAAGCAGGTAAGCTTCCCGCTGCTGGTGACAAATGTGCAACTTTACACATCTAAGTGTTCTTTTAAAGATTAAGAAATTTTATTTTTGAACTCTGCTCAGCATTTGGTTATGAAGTGTCCGTATGAAGTTGTTCTGTGTTGGAAGTAAATTCTCAGTTGTCCTGCAAAACAACGCGGGATTTCTCTCTTCTTTTTTTTTTCTTTTTTTTTTTTTTTTCTTTTGGTGTCTGAAATGTAAATGTTTAAGCAGAGCCATCAGCAGGCAGGAATGCAACAATGTCTCCTGTGACTTCTGTGATTGATGTGTTCAGTTCGGAGCTCTTTGCAAGGAGCGTAACACAGCTCTGGGCTTTGCCGTGAATAGTTTAAACCTTTATTTGCATAATTCATGAAATTGCATTACATACAACTTCGTGTGAAAGAGATCCCGTTAGAGAACTTGTGCAGCATTTAATAATCTTGTGAATATTTACCGATCGGCAATTTGTACCGTTGGCTCTCCTCTCCAGTTTTAATGAGCCTCTGGCTTTGCTTTGTTTCATTCCCTCCGTAAGGATTTGTTGACATGTCGTAGTAGTCCTGCCTGTTTGGGGGAAGGGAATGAGTTTAGCAGTTTACCAAGAATGGATCAGTCATGTCTCTGCCCTCCGAGAGGTCGGAGGTCGCTTGACTCAGAATAGGGGGAGGGCAACCTTGAAGGGGGCAGATAGGGTTATTTTATGGAGAGGCCATAGGGAAAATAACCCTTTTGAGTCCTTCCAAGCAAAACGTTTTCGTATATTTAATGAGGCCTTTTTTGTTTGTTTTACTACCTTTTTAGCAAGGGACTTTCCTGTGCTTCTGCTTATAAATAGGAATTAGTGAATTACGCGCTTTCGTAAAGTTTTAAGTAAATTTGCAGAATAACGCGTGCTTGTTGGATGGCGGCGCTGAGTTTAGCACGTTATATATTTTATGAGTTATTTTGGGATGTAAAGTGTTAAAAAAATACAGAGCATCAGGATTTGCTGTGATAAGCATACAGATTAGCTGTCCACAGCTGTGATTCATTACTTTCACCGTACAAATTAAAAGTGGCTGAGGGGAGGGTACTGCAAATGCAAACCACGCTTCTGTGCTGTAAAACTGAAAGGAATGAAAGAAGTGAACATAATCCATGGCCTGGTACAGCCTCGGAAATGTGTAAGGACAACACCTTACACGCTACAGTTCAGCAATCTTAAACGAGTTACGTATTCGCTCTTCAGCGGTAACTGCAGATAGAAGTTGAGATTTGAGGTGTTTTTAAAATATCCACGCCAGCTTTAAAACTCTTATCTAAGAAGAGTCGATTTATCAGCTGTGAAATATTTACACTGCAGATCAAGATCTCGGAGATAATAGCCGCAGCCTTGTTGGCAGAGGAGGTTCACCCAGAGGAAGTCTCTCACCACGGTAAGCGTTATTTACATTGGAGAGTGCAGGCAGAGGAAATGTTTTAAGATTTGGAAACTTCATTGTCTTTTTACTAGTAATACTTAAGTGCTTTAAAAGCATATATATAGTATGTGTGTATATATATACACACATGTGTACATATGTTGATTTTTATATAGGTAGATCAGTCTCAAAAAAAACCCTAATATGTCCAGATAGCTAAAAATGTGCTGAAATTTACTTTTTTATCAACTGAAATTAGGTTTACAAATGAAGGGCTTTACTTAAGAAATGGAGACTTGCTTTACAGGGATTTATCTATCATTTAATCTGTATGTATTACTTATCTCCACAGAGTTGTTACCATAATCGTATATTTAGTTGTATTTGCAAAAATTCCAAAATCTCAAGGACTTAAAAACTACAAGGATCACAGGAATAAGATGGTCCGAGAAGTTAAATATCAGTTAAAATTTAAACAAATATTTTCTTCCCTTTCTTTCACCATTTCAAAATACACAACAGTTCTCTGTGGAGAAAAAAAAAAGTACCTTTTTTTTTTTGTTTTGCTGCAATTCCCCTCTACTACAGAAGTGTGACATAAGAATTCTACTGAAACTGTATCATATTATTTTGTTTTAAAATACTTACTGTTAAAGTTTCAATATTATGTTTAAGATACTTTGATAATATTTTCCATGTACTTTAAGTGAATCTTTGTTTTTAAGAGGCTTTGTTTTCCATACTAGATCCCATGTGAATTAGATTTGATAGCGTTATTACTGTAATTTTTTACTTAAGGACTAGCCACGGGGATTTTATCTTGAAAAGGATTTTAGAATAGCTAAAAAAATGGCAATTACACAGATAAAGCATTGCAACAATTAATTTGATTATTACAGCACGTGTTTATTACAGTAATTTATAATAAATATCTCCAAATTAGATAATTTTATGTACATGCCGGGTGTTGTTGATCTTGTATTTTATTCTTTAATTAATCAGAAGACTTGTCAAATGGTGTGAGAATGTCCATTATAATACATAGGTGTTATTACCTAGTCATGAACTGGCATTTAAACTTTCCAATACATGTTACTTCTAAAACAATAGATTAAAAAATTAATTTAGACTGTGTTCTCCATATAAATTCATCTATCTACATTAGCATGTCAGTTTTGATATTCATGAGGAACATGTCTGTATATATGCAGACAAGTAAGCTAAGAGAATTTTGCTAAGGGAAATGCCTAGCAATTATGAAATTCCAGAAGTTTTCATTATATATTAAGTAGTCCTCTTATGCATTTTATGCAGTTTGCACTGTTTTAATGCCTTCTTAGTTAACATGCAAAGGCCTGGTCTTTGTACGATTTGCAGGAGGCCGTAGTTATGTTTAGGCTGTCTTTAGGTCAAATATTTGGGAAGTTACACTTCTTACACTCTGTAGAAGCGTGGTAGTTACGTTCAGTGTACATACAGTCCGGTACCTACCAGATGGTCCATTTTCAGCTGGCTTTCATGGGGGTAGTGAAGGAGAACTGTATGATACAGAGGTACGGGATATGAAAACTGTAACACTGTGCAAAGAGCAGACAGTTTTTGCTTGGCAGTAGAGTTCATTCTTAGCATGGAAAAAATTTCGAAAATGTACCCATTTGATCAAGTTCAGGAGTCAGCAAATTTCACCCCTGGTTGGTGTGATAAGAAGGATCACACGTTTGTCGACATTTCTAAAATGTGTAGGTAACTCCCCACCTTCCATGGTTAAATAAGTAAGTAACTCTGATTACGTAAAATATGGTTTATAGGGAATTAAAAGCTAACTTCAGAAGTCTTCTAGTTGAAAACTGCAACTCAATGTTACCTGCTTTATCTATTAAAACTTTTTTTCTGCAAGTTCTGACTATTCCCTTTGAAGCTTATGAGAGACATAAATAACACCTCTCTCTCTGCAAGAACCATATAATTTTCAAATAGCTGCTTAAAATAAAAACAGTTGTAGAAACAATTGTTTGCTGTTGATGATGCAGCTGATTGTACCTCTGTGGAGAATACATATGTGACGCATGAGCTGTACAGTCGTTTCAATTTCATATTGTTATATTTTTGTACTCCTATATAACTGCGGTGTTTGATGTTTAAGCTGTCATGGTTAAAATTTTAATATATATGAGAAATATAAATATGCCTGGTAATGTGAGCTATTTCAGTTTTGCAAAGGAATTGCTGCTTTTTCCAAGGTAGCACTTAAACTATTTTTACCTCATACTTAACCTTAGATATAAAAATGTGTCCTGAAATATGTATGTATGCCTATACCTAACAATTAATACTATAAGAGTATGAATAACTGTACCCCAAACTTAAAAGAAAAAAAGTTGTGAAAGTAGGCAAGGTATGAAATGTGTAACAAGGGATTTCCATCTCAGTGATGACATCAAACCTGCATGTACAGGACATTTATTATCCTGTTGGATACTATGATCAAATACTGTTTGGAATAAGGATTTGACTCCACCATGCAGGAACTGTATCATGTCTAATGGCTGAGGTAGGGGTTCATCTGGAAGAGGATAGATTGACTCATATATACATGGAAATCCAGATTTAAAATTTTTTTTCTTCTTCTGTACAGGTTTCCAGTGAAGGATTGCTAGAGGTTATACAGTCATGTGTTGCTTTGTTTCTGCCTTTGTGAAATTGATAGGAAACAGTCCTAAGCCCAAGAAGAATTCTGTGGGTGATTTATAATTCAAATGGCTCAATCTGTTAGAGTAGCATTATGCACCCTTCAAAAGCATGTGTACAGAGAAAGAAGTTGCTGGGGGTGTAGTGTGGTGGTTTTCTGTATTTGTTTTCTAGTTTTGGTTTTGTTTTGTGGGTTTCTTTTTTAAAGTGCATTGTTTGCGTGGAGTGTAGTACATCTGTTCAAAATGGTTCCGCATAAAACTTCCTTCTTATCACTTCAGCACATTGTGTAAACACGGAGTTTTAAGACTGTTTTTGCCATGTCAGTGTCGAACTGTTAAATGCTGTTGAGTTGTCATCTCTTGTCAAAAAACACTACCTTGGTTAGCCATTCATCAGAGCTTTTGATTTTAACAAGCGTTTTTCTTCTTTCATCCTGTATGCAAAAGGAGAATTATTTATAAATACTTACACAGCTCTTAAGTCACCTACTTAAAACCTTTTCTCGTAAAAGTCGCTTTGCTCTGGTGCCTACAAAATGCTTGGCAGTCATTAGGTAGCTAATGGGCTGTGACCATTGCTTATTACGCTAATCATAATTAACACACTGATTTCCTGAGTTCTATATGTTGTCCTGTCCTGGGACTGTGGTGGTCTTGTTGGTAAGCTTGCACTACATGTAGAATAGTGTGTCTGTGATCCTGTGATGGCACCAATAGTTCTGAGTTACTGTAATAGCTAATATATAAGAACTTGAACCTGAGCTCACTGAAGTTGATTTAAACAAACAAACAACGAATCAAACAAAACACCAACCAGCTTTTAGTGGGCTTTGAATCCTGTATGAGGAATGGGACCATCCATGAGGCCAGAATCCCGAGTCAGGAATACACCGAGCATCTGGTTTTGCTCACAGATTAAATTTTGTCCCCTCCAATGCCAAAGAAGCCTTCTCATAGGACCTGAGGGGTACCCAGCTTTCTCAGTGGTTGTGTGCTGAGTATTTCATTTTCTCATGGATGAGAAAAGACATGTGGCAAAGGGATTATGCTTTGAACTATGTGTGATCATGAGAGAAAAAGGAAGTACATTAAGTGTACACAGGACAGACAGAGGATAACTTTAACTTTCATTGTGTCCCTTGTGAAATAATATTTTCACGTAGTCCCTCAAAAATCTGGTTTTACACGATTCTTTTTAGAACAAGTTGTGCAGTGGGATTATAATATGACCTTTCTCCATGGAAGTACCATTACTGCGCTGATTTTAATAAGTTGTGTTTATTTTTTTCATTTTTTTCTTGAAAGATTTGAAGGGGCTTTTTTTGTTGTTTTTTTTTTTTTGTTGTTGTTTTTTGTTTGTTTGTTTGAAGGCAGGTGCTGTATGTATCCATATACAATGGTTTGTGGCTGAAGTATGCGTTATATAATTTAACACCTGACAAACAGCAATTGTATTAGGTTATAGTCTGTATGCAAGAAGAGCTTATGTGCTTTTTCAGTATAAATTCTTGCACTGTGAAATAGGACATCTTTCTTTTACTAAAGCCTTGGCAGTGAGAGCCAGTTCTTAGTGATTTTTATGAATTAACTTGGTCTTGGAAATGTAAGATACGTAGTTTCTAAGGGCTGATATAAGGTGAGAAACTTAAACAGCCTTTTACTAATACTTTCCCTTCTCTTCTTTTCTCTAAACAATAAATTGCAATATTTTCAACAGATCTCCTGTAAGCAGCTTGCAGATTCGCTATGATCAATCAGGGAACAGCTGTGGGGAAAATTTGCCCCCAGTAGCAGCCAGCATAGAACAGCTTCTGGAGAGGCAATGGAGTGAAGGGCAACAGTTCTTATTAGAGCAAGGCACCCCTAGTGACAGTAAGTACTCACATTCTGTTTATTCCTGCTTTTGTTAACTGTGTTACTCAGAACTGCTATTCAGTGCTTGTGCAAGAATTATAAAACAAATAATTTTCTACTGTAAATAGAAATATAATTGTAGTGTATAATTGTAACACAGTTCTTAATGCAGCACGTGGCTTCAGTAGATTACAGAAGAGTTCCCTGTAATGATCTATGTTTTTACGGATGGAAAAATGGTCATGCAAGAAGTGAGTTGCAGACCCAGCTGATCAGTTGCAGCTTGGAAGTGAATTCTGGACTCTTAGATCCACTACTGTAAATAGTTTAGCACAGTTCCCCAGTTTGATTTGTATTGTGTGATATCAGTTGGCACAATAACTTTTATCATTTTATTTTTCATTTTTTTAATTCTAAACTGCCTAATTCTGATGCTGTTCTAAAAAAATATTTACAAATCTTATGTAGGTGTTCTACTGGTCTTTCATATCTTCGTTATGTTCTACGCTTCTTGTGAAATTCTCAAAGCGAACAAATCATTATTTTCTCAAGTTATATTTAATAGAGTGGAATAGTCCAAGAATGAATATTTTAAAAGCATAAGTAATGAGTAGATCACTTAAATCTCCATATTCAACAATATATCAGTATCAAAGACAGTGATTGAATACATACATATTTTTATTTATTTTTCTTTTAATACCAGGTTAGGGTTTCTGTTATATTTTATGGAACATACTATTCTTCTTGTTGGTAGTGTAAAGTGGTATCTAGTTGGTATTTTTATGAATGGTATCCTGACAAAAATGCTAATTGTGAGGAAATTCATGCAGGGATAATCCTTTAAACATGATAGCTGGAGGACAGGTTTAGCTAAGTCTTATTGCATCTCATTTGGGCTCACTGAGGGTTCCTTTGTATGTTCTTGAAGAGGAGGGATAAAAGCTAAATCCTTGGGAAATGACCAGATGTGCCTATACCAGTAGACTTATGTCTGTAGTAGGCCCAGAGGTCATGTTAAACAAATACAATTTAGAATTAAAAAAAAAAAAAAAAAGCTATCCCTGTGGCTTTACAGTCACACTCTAGTACTAGTTGGGAAATCCAAGTTCTGAAATCAAATCAGAATTTGAGAAAACTGTGCTTGGTAAAAATCAGATTAGTACAGAAGATGCTGCCCTTTTTCTGGACAGAAAAAAAAAAAAAAAAAAAAAAAAAAAAAAAAAAAAAACCAAAAAAAAAAAAAAAAAAAGGGGTGGTAACTGCAGTGCTCACACAGTGCTCCCTGCTGGGTGATTTGTAGATCGCCACTGAAAGCAAATGAGAGCTCCCGCTCCCAACAAGGTGTCGTGTGATAGCTTCACGTTGGATGACATTTTTTTTTCATTGTTTCTGTAAGTTCATGATTCAGTGTACAAGGCATTAAAGTAGAGAAATTGCCTTTTCACAGACTTGCTTGTTTTTACATAAATGTTTTTGGTTGGCTGTATCATTAGTTGAATTCATGTTTGTCAAACTTTTTCTGTGTTGATAATGTTTAAAATTTCTAATACTGCAGCTGAAACAGATTTTTCCCAACTATGCAATTAACCTATGTTACTAA
The DNA here is from genome assembly GCA_013396935.1 of Baryphthengus martii. Lineage (NCBI taxonomy): Eukaryota > Metazoa > Chordata > Aves > Coraciiformes > Momotidae > Baryphthengus > Baryphthengus martii. Next base: position 17,062 of record VWZK01020218.1, read on the forward strand.
AATCATATTATTTTTATATTCTGGTATAGGGATAAGTGATCATGTACTGCTGTTTGCTTAAAATGAACGTCAGCCCTAATGATGCAACTTCATCTGTATTTAAGCCAGGGTGTAGATATATTGCAAAATTACTATCACATGCTGCATACTTTTCTCTATGCTTTAAATTACACAAAATTGATCCTAAACCTTTCCACTTAAAGTCAAATTTCTGTAATGTATCTCTCAGTAATAATTATTTGTATTTTCACATGTGACTTAATGCTAGTTTTAATACAGAGATTAAAAAAAAGAATGTTATTCCTTCTTTGGATGTGGTCCTGAAAGACAACATATGCATTTTTGCTTTAGTTTTAGGAATGCTTAAATCATTACACCAACTCCAGGTTGAAAACAGGCGGTTAGAAGAACAGATAAAGAATCTGACCGCTAAGAAGGAGCGGCTACAGCTACTCAATGCGCAGCTTTCAGTGCCCTTTCCAACAATAACTTCAAATCCTAGCCCTTCTCATCAAGTACATGCCTTTCCAGTACAAGCAGGTAAGTAGAGGAGAGTATTAAAGTGCCAAAGAAATTAAAAAATAGATTTCTAGGAAATACCTATTTCATCCACATGTGCCATTGATGTGAGATGCATATACATGTAGGATGAATACAGAGTAAGAATTTGTTGATGTGTTTAAATGTTTAAAAATCAACTAGAAGATTTATATGAATTACTGCTTGTATCAGTGGAGTTTCTTTTTTATTTCAGTCTGGAATACATCTGTTTGAATCTATTGATTTCCCAGTTAAAATTTTTACTATTCAGCAATGATGTTAAGGTTGACTTTACATTTTCTATATTTACCTGTGACATTGTTTTGAAATAATTATTCTGAACCCTTTTACATGTGTTAGAAGTATAACCACTGTGTGTTTTTTGAAATAATTACTTCAGCACCTAGCACTGATTCCTTGAACAGCAGTAAAAGCCCTCATCTGGGAAACAGTTTTTTACCGGACAGTTCTCTTCCTGTATTAAATCAGGTAATTTTTACTTTTTTCTTCTAAACTTAAACTTATTACAAGTTAACTCATCGTAGTCCTTGCATTGTGCTGTTGGGTGAAATTTTATGCAGCTGAAGGGATTTTGTTGTTTGTTTTTACACCAGGAGATAACCTCCAGCGGACAAAGCACCAGCAGTTCATCAGCTCTTTCCACTCCACCACCTGCTGGGCAGAGTCCAGCTCAGCAAGGCTCAGGAGTCACAGGAGTTCAACAGGTCAATGGTGTGACAGTGGGGGCACTAGCTAGTGGTATGCAGACTGTAACCTCCACCATTCCTGCAGTGCCTGGTGTGGGTGGAATAATTGGAGCACTGCCAGCCAGCCAGCTGGCAATCAATGGAATTGTAGGAGCTTTAAATGGGGTGATTCAGACCCCAGCAACAATATCGCAGAACCCTTCTCCTCTCACTCATGCCACCGTGCCACCCAATGCAACGCATCCTCTGCCGACCACGTTAAATAACAGGTAAGAGTTTGCTGGTTTTGTGTTTTTCCTGCTAGTGCCTGCTGTTCTTCAGTTTAGCTCCATTTTTTTTTTTTAACCGTCTTAGTCAAAAGGTACTGTTTCTTTCTTCGCCTGTAGTTGTCAAACTAGGTTCTGCTCCTGATCTGTGAATGAAATTAGAAGGCATGTAACGGAATCACAAATAGTCAAGTTAAAAGATGTTTTCGGTTTAGCTTTTGGGAATCCTAGTGTCCATTTATTCCTGTTTTTTAATCAAGTCACATTTCCAAACAAATGTAATTATGTAAATGTGCTTCAGCTCTTTTTTTAGTTCAGAAAACAATATTCTTTGTCCTGCCAATTATTCTTCCAGGATTAAAGGAGCACTGGAAAAGCTACCGTTTGTTGCAGTAAGAAGTTGGGGAGGGGAAGAATGGGGGGGAAGTATAGGGTCGTGTCGTTAAAGATGTAATAGGCATAACTAACCAGAGTAGTAATATAGTTGCTTTGTGTTTTCAATTCTCTGCATCTGACTCCAAAGACAACAAAACTAGTTCTTCAGTTGGTGTTCCTACAGATTTTAAATGTATAAAAAGATGCTTGTTTGAGTACTCGTAACAGCCCTTCCCCAAACCCACGTGTCCATGGTAGCATAAACTGCTGCTGCTTGAGCTGCAAGGCAAGTGAGTAACAAAAGGAGACAGCTGCTTTCCGGGAAGAGGAATGGACTGCTTGGTCTGGAAGTGTTTTGGGATAGAGCAGAGCCTAGGCTAACTCATTCTCCCAGCTCCCCTTCCCCCCACCCCCGATTTTATTGTCCTTCACTTAGGAAGGAGAGCTACGGTTCTATGTAGATAGAAGTGCCTGCAAATAGGGAGTGGATTACTTGTCTTTTAAGTAGAGTTTATTTTTGGAGATTATGGTGGATTACCCACTAAACAAGGCATATGTGATTGGAATGATGCAAGGGATCCCTAGTTTTGTAGATTTTTTTTCCATTTTCTTTCCTTGCTGTTTGTTTGGCAGCTCCTGAATATTTGTGTATGGTATTATTGTGTGGTATTGCTTCATAAACTCATAAACCTTGATAGTTTCAAGTGTATCCTGTGGTTTTGATGTGCTATTCTGTTTTTACTGAGGAGGTTATGTTCTTCATAGTTTGTATCCTATATGAACATAACATTTCACAGGTTAGACAAAAGACAATTTGTTAATGAAAATTTAGCATCTTTCTTATCAGAGGTCTGATGAAAACACAATAATTTTGCGTTACTCTCCCCAGAAGTGTGAGGAGTGAGAAATACTAGAGAAAATGATTAGTATTAACCAGTTGTATAGTGCTTTACGCTTTCAGGCAATGCCAAAATACACCATACATATGCTGTTTTCTCATATGACTTTGTTAATACACAGATTATTTCTGACTCTTGATATTGCAGAAGGTTTTTTGGTCTCTTTTATATATCCATCTTAACTGCTGTAACTCTTGAGTGTGTAGTAGACTAGACTAGTTCATACGGAATACTGCAACTGGTATGCTGTTCATAAGCTCTCATTCTAACTTTTAGCATAGTCTGGGCTACTTCAAGGATTCACTATTTTCTGTTACAACGAGCTCATGATGTGCAACTCTGCCAGGATTTCCACCTATTTCTGTTCTTGCATGATCTTTCTGCACTGCTCCCTCAGTAGCACTAATTTAAAATTAACATTTATATTAAATTTAAAAGTGCACTTTTCACACAATTCTCTGCATTATTGAGCTCATCTGGATGATTTGCTGGCCTCCTTTCCTTTTGAGGTGTTTCACGGTTGTCCCTATTTCCTGTGAGTTTTCAGTATTTCTGGCCATGTATTTAGAGGAAACAAGTTCAGGCCAAGCAAGGACTAATGCTGATTAGTGCTAATATGATTTTAGTAATGACGTGTACATTCCTCATTCCCGTTTTCTTCATTATAAATAATGTGTCGTTATAAATAGGTGAAAAATATGAAAAAACTTTATGTGACTGGAACTAAATTGTGAAGAGGTTCTGGGATGACTTTTAATGACCAAAAAAAAAAAGTATTTTCTACTAGTTAAGATCATTGGTTTTGAAAGTATATTGGACACCATTAGGTCATGCCACACTTGAATTCAGTGCTGTTTCAGTGGCAACTTGTGGACCATTTTTTAATGTTAAATTCCTCCACTCTGTGAACTGCGTAAGTGGAAAGGTTAGATGGCAGCAAGCACAGGCAGGCATAGTGGTTTGCTACCATGCTATTGCAAGTTCTCCAGGCTTGGTCGGACCGCATGATGGTGGTGGTCAAGTTTGGAGGTGGTTTTTGCAAGATGACAGAAAGCCACATGAGATCTCAGCCTTACTTTGTCTCTTTGGTGTATTGTTCTGTAATTAAAAGACTTGCCAGATATTCCTGTAAGTTGCTACTTACAGTAACTTCCCAAGCATCTGAATCTATTCAGACAGTTTTGTGTGAAAAACAGCCGGGTTATTTACCAATAGAGGAAGACTTTTTTCTGCATATTCCTTATTTATGTGAGCTCTTTAACTGTGGGACATAGGGAGGTGAGAAAACACTGACTATCACACTGCTGTTTGAGAGTTTCAAATTGTAGGTAAAAGAGCCCACATTCATTCTGCAGAGAAAAATACTGGATCCTTTTCTGGGAAAAAGATGGCTTAATACAGATTGCTAGCAACTGGGAGATTAAGTGATTTGAAGGAAAAGATAGGATTGTCTCTTTACATTTTTGCAACTAAAGAAGACTGCAGGCTGGAGAGTTTCAGACTGATCATGTACCTTTTAATGAGAAGGTAAAAAGGATTAAATTTACACTCCAACCTGGTCTGGTTTGGAGAAAACTCTGGTTGAATCCAGTGAACTGCCTGTTCTGGGAAGCTCGGGAGCTGCAGCGTTTTGTCTTCTGCAGTTCAGTTTTGTTTCTAGGTGCTTAGATCCCAGCTGCTGGCTGAGGATATTTTCTTTCAAGTGCCAGTGCAGAGCAAGAGAGGAAGACAGAGCGTATACTGAGGAGCAGCAGAAAAAAAGAAGTGCAAAGGTAAAACATGATATAGGAAAAAAGAAAGAATGGGATAAAAGAATAAAAAAAAAACAGAGAAGATTCATTCCAGTATAGAAGAATACAGAAAAAGTGAGGTAAAAAGAAAGAAATAATGGTAATATTAGTCAAACTGAAGGTACTTATTTTTTGCAGTTGTTACAAATATTTTTGATACAATGGAATATAAAGGTGTTTGAATTTAAAAAAATTGTTAAATTTAATTCAAAATTAATTGAAGTCACTTCAGTTAATCAATGAGTGTCACTGTTTGAAAGTCAAACACATTCAGAGTTTTAGCTTACGTTAGGTCTGAGTTGCCATTGTAGCTCAGGAGGAAAACCTAGGAGTTTCCTTGGATAGGTGAAGTGTCATCTCTGCTTTCATCAACAATCAAACAGACATTGCTAGCAGATATTGGGGAATAAACAGAATGGTAACATCATTTTGTGTTCCATCACATTAAATCCCTGGCGTGCGTGCACCTGCAATATTATGTGCACTTCTGATTATGCAGTTTCAGAAAAGGATATAACACAGGGGAAAAAACAGTAGAGCAAGAATAATCAGAGGCAAAGTGGCTTGCATATGACAAGGTCAGGAGAATTGACTTTTTGGCTAGGGAAAAAAGACCATTGACAACAGGTTTGAGAACCAGGAGGGTGGTAGAAGTGATTGTAATGAATTTTATGAAGGAAATGGTGGGAAATCATAGAACCGTTTAGGCTGGAAAAGACCAGCACTGCCAAGTCACAGTGAACCATATCCCTCAGCACCACATCTACACATCTTTTAAATACCTCCAGGGATGGTGACTCCACCACTTCCCTGTGCAGTCTATTCCAGTGCTTGACAGCCCCTTCAATGAAGAAATTTTCCTAATATCCAACGTAAACCTCCCCTGGCACAACTTAAGGCCATTTCCTCTCATCGTATTGCTTGTTACATGGGAGAACAGACTGATCCCCACCTCGGTACAACCTCCTTGCAAGCACTTGCGGAGAGCCATAAGGTCTCCCCTGAGCCTCCTTTTTTCGAGGCTGAATAACCCCAGTTCCCTCAGCTGCTCATCAGAAGACATTTTCTCTACACCCTTTACCAGCTTTGTTGCCCTTCTTTGGACACGCTCCAGCACCTCACTGTCCTCCTTGTACTCAGGAGCCCCAAAATGAGCCCAGCATTCAAGGTGTGGCCTCACCAGTACCAAGTACAGGGGGACAGTCACGTTCCTGGTCCTGCTGGCCATGCTGTTTCTGATACAGGTCAGGATGCTGTTGGCCACCTTGGCCAACTGGGCACACTGGTGGCTCATGTTCAGGTGGCTGTTGACCAGCACTCCCAGGTCCTTTTCCACTGGGCATCTTTCCAGCCACAATTCCCTAAGCTTATAGTGTTGCAGGGGGTTGTTGTGATCCAAGTGCAGGACCGGGCACTTGACGTTGTTGAACCTCATACTGTTGGCCTCGGCCCATTGATCCAACCTGGTCAGATCCCTCTGTAGAGCCTTCCTATTCTCAAGCAGATCAGCACTCCCACCCAACCTGTTGTCATCTGCAAAGTTACTGAGGGTGCCCTTGAGCCCCTCCTTCAGATCACTGAAAAAGAAGTTAAACAGAACTGGCCACAGTACTAAGAGCTGGGGAATCACTGAATCATTCTGGAAGAGATCTTTAAGATCATCAAGTCCAACTGTTAACCCAGCACTGCCAGGTCACCACTTGTGACTGGCCACCAACCGGATTTAACTCCATTCACCACAAGTCTTTAGGCATGACCATTCAACCAGTTTTTTACCCAGTGAAGCGTACACATGTCCAAGCCCTGAGCTGTTTCTCCAGGAGAATGCTGTGGAAGACAATGTCAAAGGTTTCACTAAAGTCCAGGTAGACAACATCCACAGCCTTTCCCTTATTCACTAATTGGGTCACCTTGTCATAGAAGGACAGATTAGCTCAGTAGGACCTGCCTTTCACAAACCCATGCTGATTAGGCCTGATCACCTGGTTGTACTGTATGTGCCTTGTGATGGCACTCAGGATGACCAGCTCCGTAACCCTCCCTGGCACTGAGGTCAGACTGACAGGCCTGTAGTTCCTGAGATCCTCCTTCTGAGCCTTCTTGTAGATGGCTATCACATTTGCTAACCTCCAGTCATCTGGGACCTCCCCAGTATCACCAGGAATGGTGATAAATGATGGACAGTGGCTCGGTGAGCACTTCTACCAGCTCCCTCAGTACCCGTGGGCACATCCCATCTGGCCCCATAGACTCCCTGTAGACAGAGAATTCCCATTTCCCATAAGGAATAAGTGCAGCCCAGCACGTGTTTCCCATTGCGTTGAGGCCATCCAGCGAAGTATGAAACAGAGTTTGTGTGTTGCCTGCGCTGTCCCAGCAGAAGAGAACGGTGCTGCTGTGGGTATTTTCATACTGGCTGCTTAATACAAAGTAAATGTCAGAGTGATCGTGGAGTCTGGCGGCTGTAGGTGAGATACTGGAGAAAGGCAAGATTATTAAATCGTAGAGAGCTAAATGGTTGTAGCCTAACTGTGTGGATTTGTGACTGATTTAAGTAAGTTAATGAATTCCTTACAATCAATCACAACTAGCAGTCCTGCTGGTCATCGTATGCGGATCCTCTCGCTGGTCCTCGTGGTCGTGCGCACAGTGACCTCACCTGCAGTAACAGATCATCTCTGGGTGTGGTTTGCGTGGGCTGAGGTTTCAGCTCAGTTCCCATGAGCTGCAGCACATTGTGCAGGAGCTGGGGAAGGAGTGGGGACAGAAATGTACGGCTGAAAGGGAAATAGCCTTTCAAATGCAGGGTAAACCTGGCATAAAACCACACCTTAATAATAATTCACTGGGTGTTTTGGACTAGTGAAGCCAATACCAATAGCAAAAGAGTAAATGCAGCAGCCTTCTTGGTCTTCTGTTCCACAGCCACCCTGGTTCATGCTGTTGGTCTTGCAGTGAACTAGCATAGCTGAAGAAACCCTTTATTTCCAGACCAGTTGTCAGCTGGATCAGTTCCCTGCCCAATTTCCTAAATAGCTGCAAGAAAATTTTATGTAGGCATGAGAATAGAGACTGGGAGCTAAGTAGTAGGCAAGTGCAGAGGCAGCCTGCTCCCTTCCAGGGCAGCATCACGTCGCCCTCTTCAAGGCTGAAAGTGTTTGCGACGTTCCAGACACGGTCTAAGCAATAGCGATAGATCTGAATAGAGCAAAAGATAAGAACGAGGAGGAAACCAAGGCAAAGTAAATGCTAGTTAACCAAGTATTAAAGGTTGGCAAGAGTTGTCCTATAATATAACATCTCACCTTTCTGTGTAAGCTATTTGAAAACATTATTATCTGAGTTTAAAATAATGTGCGCATAATAGACATGTTACAGCATAAATGAGATGGGGGAGTGGTATGGATCCAAAAAATGGTTGGTCTGTCTGTCCAGGTGCATTTAATAGTTGACAATGTGCAATCAAAATGCTAAGTAAGAACTGTCTATTTCTATACAACTTTTCTTTGTTTCAATGGAAAGGTGAAGTAAAAAGTTCCCATACTTTTATACAAACCCCAGTATTACCCTCTTAAACCTTACAGTGCCTCGGGACTAGGATTACATCCTGACCAACAGAGACAACTTCTACTCCATCAACAGCACCAGCAATTTCAGCAATTACTAAGCACCCAGCAACTCACATCCGTAAGTCTTCCAGTTAATTATGACTGATTCCTCTATTATAGTCTAAGTGTGGATAAACTAATGTAAATACTAGAAATGTTTTTCTCTAGGTATTACAGATTTTAGTCATCTTTTTAGTTTTTCAGTCTTCAGTGTTTTTGGAGATAGTCATGCTAAACTGCAGGCTATCACAGGGCTGTTTGTACTGCTAGAATAACGGTCCACTAGTGCCTTCACTCCTCTTTTGCCCCTTGTGGATATGGTGGCTTGTCTCTCTCAGCATCAGCTGTGGGCAGCGAAGTTTGGGACCGTGTATGGATTCTAACAGTATCCTCAGCTATTCTCTCTGATTCCATTAACACTCCAGCAGAAGGGTTTGGGTATCATCTCATGAGGTATCTTCACTCTGCTTTCAGTGTTCATATAGGCCATTAGGTAACTGGTTTGATTATTTGTATTGTTAATTGTGTAGTTTTAGTACTTCGACAAGCACGGTTCGATATTTCTCTGGGGTGTGTTTCTTCTGGCAGAGGCCTGACGAAGCTGGCAGGCTTAGCTGGATTTCTGCTGAGCTACTGATTTCAGGAAATGTTATAGGCGCTTTCTTCCCTTTCCCACCGTCTCATGGAACTTCATTAGTGTAATGTAAATTAGCTGGGATTAGGTTAAAGGTTGCACTGACTGAAGACAGGGATAAGCAAGAACCCAGGGAGAAGCTATTTTTCAGTAACTAATTCTTGATTTATTTTTATTTTATCCTTCCTCTGCTCATATTACCCAAGGAACAACATCAGGCCCTTTTGTATCAATTAGTACAGCAACAACATCACCACCACCAACACCATCAGTCTGAAGTACAGCAATTGCAGATTACTGGAGGAGCACAGATACCCATGAACAACTTGCTTTCAGGCACACAGGCCTCCCCACTTAATGCAGCTACCACCAACCCATTCCTTACAATTCATGGAGATAACGCAGCTCAGAAGGTGACAGTAAGTATACTTCTCACCTCATTTTCAATGTAGTACCTCTGTGAGGTCACTAAAAGACAAGCAAGTTACGTGCCTGTATTCATAATTCAAGAATGGTGGATTTAAAAATTTATTTTTCTTGAGCCTTGGGCTGTACTTAATGAGGTTCAGAAGTCTGTGGACTTGTAGTGGCTTAGACCTCAACTGTCTGCACACTCCTGCTTTCCTGGATTGGGACACAAATCCAGTGACCCTTGCCTTCCTCTTATAATTAAAACTGCAGCCCTACTCCTCCTCTTCTCACCTTCTTCCCCAGTTTTGTGGCCACTATTTTGTAAATCATTCCTTTTATCACCTTCCTTCAGAAGTTAGTATTGACCAGGCCTCGGGCACTGTGGAGCTGCAGAGATTAGTTGATGACTTGACAGATGAGGAGCCTGCTGCTGGGAAGGGGAAATACGTATTAGGGGGAGGGGCCGTGGGTGTCTTGGTTCCAGTGTGGGAAGATGCGGCTGTTCTCTGGGAGGCTGAGCAACATCTTTGCTTGATAGAACAGTAACACCTTTCCTAAACAGATAAGGAGATGAGACATAACTTCTGTCAAAGATGTTCCATTGTCTTCCGCATTTGCCTGTAACTTCCATCACCAAGACAGGAATTCGTTCTTGAAGGAGTCGGAGAATAGACTGCATTCTCTAAGGGACATACAGTTAAGATCAGAGGATGAAAGGAAGGAGCTTGTGAAAGTTAAAAGGATGAGTAGAGCAGGCAGACAAAGTTCCAGAATTCCTTGGAGAAGACATCAAGTGGCAGTGGTAATAAACAAGTCTGCAACAACAGGCAGGAAGAGTTTGGGGCTAGATCTTGATCCTCTCTTTGCCCCGCCCCCCAAAGCCCTCCAGCTACTTTAGAAGCACAGCAGCGGAGAAGGTGCCAGGTAGCTGGGCTTTTGTTGTTCTTCACAAATGAAAGGTGAGACACAAAACATAAATGATGAATTTTCAAGACAGTTTTCCTGGAAACAGCTCCTGTCTATTCAAAAATACGAGCATTTATGTTAATGAAGTTGTGCACACGGTCGCTGCCCTTCCCTGTCGGGTCTGTTGCCGCGACGCTGCCCCCGGCCTGCGGTGCCATCGCCTCCTTCCTGGCCACTGCCGGTCAGAGCAGAAGTGCTCTTAGCACAGGACTTTCATCAGTGCCTGGCCTTCCTTTAGAAGTGTTTACAATTTGTTCTAGGTTGTTTAAAGTTCATCTCCCTTCATTTTCTAAAAATTATTAGGTAATGGAATTGAGACCTTATATTTGGTTTGCATCAGAACAAACCATTCTATATGTGACCTTATTTTGAATTTTTTGAAATGACTATTAGGAGGCGTGGACAGCATGACCGGGCAGCACTAGTGTATTTTACAAATATGCTGTTGCAATTTTAGGTTTTGTTCTTTATAACAGTTAGCTGTAAACAATTCCAGGAAATGTCAGAACATGTTTCAAATAAGCCCCTTTAGAAAGAAATAAATCTTCTGAAATTGCTTGCTTGCTTTTTTTTTCTTTAAGGTTATAATTGAGACAGATTGCATTTGGTTTGTTGAACTTTTAATCCAAAAGGAATTTTAAACAAATTCTCTATTTGCTAATAGTTTGAATGGTTGAATCTGATGCATTTCTGAATGCTCAGTGAATGAGGTTTTTGCTTAGTCCTGTTCAGTCCTTGCAGGAAACGTCCTTGTAGCACTTTCTGAAAGAAGGATAATCGTGACAGCAGCAAAATGGGAAGTGTATTTCTCTTCTGAAGATGTCAGTCCTCTCCAGTGGCTAAAATGTAGCAGAGGTCACCAGGTATTTGTCTTGACCAGCACGTGGTTCTAAGGAGAGACCAACAGGCAGGTGCAGCTAGTTCTGTTGGAATGAAAGTAGAAGCAAATTGATGTTTTCTAATGCTAGTTGTGCTGACCTCAGGATGAGTTGCTTCAATGTAGGACACTTTATGGATTATTAGGAATTCATTTATTCTACAATATGTGATTATTCTTTACAGTGCAAAATTTACTATTTAGATAGCTCTAGTAAACATACCTCATCTCCTTTGTCATTTACATCAATGCCACTTTATTTAACTCTGTATTTTATCATCTGATTTTTAGAAGTATTTTCTCTTACACAGAGGCTCAATGATAAAACTGGACCAGTTGCATCAGAGAAGAGTTGACATTTGAACGATACTTGAGAACTGCACGTCCTGCTGTTATAGCACTTCCTCTGCCTGTGAACTGCAGTTTTCAGCTCTGCCCGTCGAAGAAATGCAACAAGGAACTCTTACTGCACAGCAAAAGGTTCACAATTTTTCTAAGGACATTTTTGGTAGGCTTTCATTTGTCTTCTTGTTGCACTAAAATGGATGTACTTTTTAACGTTTCAGACTGTGAAGTAGGTAAAACTCTGCAAATCATAATGATTTTGTCACTAGGACGGTACTAAGTACAAAATCAACCCCAGAAAAAGAGATAGGTGACTGTTCAGTCCTGATGCTATAATTTTTTAAAGGCTGTTAAGCTGTCTGCAGTCACGCATTGCTTTGGGTAAAAGCAGTTGTTTTAAAACCCAAACCACCCCAACCCCAGCCAGTCTGATCTTCTGCTGCAGTGTCAATATATCCTTGTAGACTAAGCTTGTCAGGGCAGCTGGGACTTGCTGTTTGTCGTTTCTTTTTTAGACACCTATTTTGAAGCCTGACTCATAAGGGAATCCACTTCTGAACTTTTTATTCCTTTAAATTCCTGTTGTTATATAGGGGGAGTTTTTCCTGAGTAAGAATTACAGTATGGAATCCAAAGTTTATTAATTTTGGCGTATGTTTTAGGGTTCTGAGGTTTTTAAAGGAACCAGTTTGGTTCCAGTGACAAAGTTTTCTTACCAGATGAGAAGGCCGCTCTGGGAGAAGTCTGTGTAGTGTGTGGCCTGAACCAAGTGCCTGATGCTACCTCCATTTTGTTGAAATGGCTGCAAACAGCTGATCATGCACTAGACGTGTCCTTGTTAGCAGCGGGAATATTCTGTGTTGCACCAGCAGCCTTGTTGTTCTGCCTTTACTAGAGGTGTTTATACCACTGTAGATAGCTCAGGCAGATTGTTACCTGGGTCACTTTTCACTAATAAATTACCAAAAAAAGTGAGTTAATATTTCCCACTAAAATTTACCAGTGGTTGAAACGGGTGAACTTGCGTTACAACACTTCTGACAGTAGCTAATTTCACGGCGCGAGTCTATGCAGTACGGTGAAGGATGGTTGGAATGGGGGTAAGGACCACTCAGCAAGGTTAAGGTGGGAATTATTAGAGGAAAGGACCCAGCTGTAATTAGACCTCCACTGTGTACTTATTTGGAAGAACATGTTAATTCTGCAATATGTTTCTTAGTTAAACATTGCACAGTTCTTACCTCATTTCTGTAAATAAAGTTTTGTGAATCTGTTTTGTATTGTGAAGAATTCATAAGAAAACATTGATATTTTGATTTGTAATATTTCTAATTAGTAGATTTAATTGAAAAAGTAAAAATAATTTATTTTTATATGTTTCGGGGAATTTTTTTAAAATGTCACAAATCACTTTTGTAGATACTTTACAAAAGTAAACCAGGGGTTTATTTTACTTACTCGACCCGCTGGTGGATATTCTGTAACAATTTGTACAAAAGGTGAGATGGAAATGTGCTGTTATTTTGACTAGATGTAAAATTACAAGTGTATGAAAAGATATGTACAAAGCTTTTGTTAATAAACTTTAATAATGTTTATCGTTGTATACTGCTGCTGTGAACGTGAGGCCCGTAGAAGAATGGAATTTTCCAATTACCATCACCTGACGGGAAAGATTTCGGTTGCATGTGGCCACTAAAATTTGTTACAACAAACTTTTTTAAAAGTGTGTCTTTTGAAAGCAAAAATTTACAGGAGAAGCTGATGCAACCGCGAGACTCCGTAGGGACGTTTTTGCTTACCGGATGTAAATGACCACGAGTTTTTACTTTCCTCCTTCAAAGAGAAATTACTGTGAAATTGCAGGAGGAGAAGGGAGCTGGTGCAGAAGTGGCCCCAGTTCATTTTGAAGTAACGTAGTGGGACCTGTGTGGAGACAGGGTGGGTTCTTTAGGCCGTGCCCATGCAAGGTGATCGAGGCCTTTGGATGCGCTGTAATTTTTGTACTGAATTTTCTGTAACACCAGCTCACTGTTTTTTCCGGGAATTTTGCTTATTTTGCATGGAGGGGTTGGTAGACACACAGCTGAACTCCTGGCCTTTTATTTCCCTGGGAACAAGGAGGAACTTGACCCCCACACTGTCACTTTAAGATAAAATGTGAGGTTTGTGGTAGGACAGGTTTGGGGAGACAAGGGCTGCATTTTGGTGTACTCACACTTTGTAGCCCCTTGCTCATCAGGTGCAGCCTCAGGCTGAGACCGGCTTTTGGCACAGGTGGCAGGAAGATGGTGTTGCCACAGGCCTCATGCCCTTTGTAAGTTGTTCCATCCGCTCAAATCCTGAGGCTTGAGTGTTTTTGTTCTATTTTTTAAAGGGGGAAAATTGGAGTCCTGAAAGAAGACAGGTAAATGAGCAAACTCAGAACTAACAAGAGGAGACTGTGAAACATCATCTGGTACAAGGAGGGGCATCACTAACCCCCACTCTCCCACTGCTGCATGGCTCCCCAGCCATCAGGGCTAGAAAAAATTCTCTGCCATGCTAGAGGTAGTTGATGAACATCTTTCTTACACTATTTGGTGAAGAGGCTCATAAGACTGGGTATTTCTACTGCTTAAACTGATACTCAGGCTCAACAAGCTCTGGCAGTGGGTACCATCTGTCTTCTGGCTGTTGGCCAGTCTAAGAAGGGAGAGTACATAGCGCATATACCCTGGGCCATGTGACTGACATACTTCAAACTGCTAAACCTGTAGCTGAGGGGGGAAGAAAAGCCCAATATGCCCACCAGCAACGAGGCCTCCAGGGCATCCTGAGTGTCCCTTCTACAGGAGTCGCGGACTGGAGGGTCAGGTTACTGCTGATCTCTTCACGGACCTAAGCCAAAGCCAAAAACTTAACGTGGTAAACAAAAAGTACCAGTAAGTTATCTTGCTCCTACTGGAGCAGTACCATAAAAACCAGTAAGAGTGGTAGGTCAGTCCTGCTTCTCCTTGTAGTTCCTTTTATTAGAGAGGGACGGCCTAAGCTCTGGTATTGGTCTCCTGGTAAGGTGCCGAGAAGCACGAAAGGGGTAAAGTCAGAAATATTAGTGAAACTGTCAAATTTGGGACATTATTAAAAATCTCAAATTGTTAGAGATTGGTGCCAGAAGCCCAGGACAGCACTGGATGGTTTACAGCCTGCATACGCCTGACAGACTGACAATCAACAGCAGGGAAATAATGAAAAGGGGAGTTCTGACATCCAAACAAAAATCCAATTCACTAGCCCTTTAAAGAAAGAGACCACATCAAAGCCAAGTTCACATGAGGGCCAGATGCACTCATACCCAACCTTGTTTCAATGATTTTGCAGATCCCGACATCAAAGATGATGGTCTGTGGCTGGTTTGGCACCAGTTCAGTAGAAGCCGAGCCTGCCGTCCCTGCAGAATGCCTCTGATGCCTGAGCAGCCCGAGCTGCTAGGCAGGTCCCTGGCAGCCGAGTCACTGGTTACTGAGCTGCCCTCAAATGTGCCAGGAACCGCTCTGGGCTCAGTGTCACGAGAGCAGCACAGAGTAAACGATCTGCATTTCACTAGTTTCGTGTTAACCTGCTTTTGATCTTTCTGTTTGTGTCACCAAAATCCAGATGTACCGACACCACACCTTATGGCTTACGGCAGCCCACTAATTCTGGACAGCCTGTGACACCTCAAATCCTGGTTTTATCAACTTCAGCCACTCAGGCCCTGTTCGCAGGAGCTACTCTCTGAGCACTGTCGTTCTGTGACATTTAACTGACTTTCTGGTGCCTGTTTTTCATAAGCTGCTTTAAAAATCTCACTGTTGGTTCTGCCTAAAAGAGCTTGCCTTTAAAGAAGTCGAACACTCAATATTGCTATTGTTCTCAGACCCTGTCATCTCATAGAGAGGTCACATTACAAAATCTTCCCTGAAAGAACTTTCTTAATAAATTAGTTTATACATTGACAGCTGTAAAGTTGAGAAGAACATAGTCCAAACATTTATATCTATAGGATGTTACAGAACAGCATCTTGTCAGTCTTTCTTTCTTCTAGACCTAAACGAACCTAAGTTAGAGCACTATTAACCTTTATAGCACCCAATCCCATGCCACTCACTCATTCACTTGTTATCATTGTCAGGCTGTAATTACAAAATATATGTAATTACAACATTCTGATGCTTCTGCTTGGCATTTGGGCTGTACCCTCAGCATGGTCCGGCAATGCTGCCCTCCCTGGCTTGTCTACCCTAAATGCCCCTTTCCGTAGCACTCTGCCTATCCCACCAACAGCAACATGCACAGATGCTCAAAATAGACCCCACTCTGACTCATTTAGGTGAAAGTCACAGTGTAGAAGCTACAGCACAGACCCTCTAAGACTGAAAGCTTTTTATGCACCAAGTTGCAGTGCAAAAGGCCTCTTGAGCTACAGCTCACAACTGCCCAGGAAGGAAAAAAATATTTTGCTAGCAGGCAAATATTAGCATTACTTCTTAAAGGCAATATGAATTCCATGTGCTTGAACAAAAGTTGGAGAAGTTGCTTAAATCCCAAGCCTAGAGTGACCTCAATTTCATAGGCATAAAGTCTTAGAAAAACTAGCTTTGGTAGTGGGTACCAGAACCAAGAGTAAAAAAACCAAAAAAACCCCAAAAGTTTGGCTACGATTTACCATTTCTCTAGCAAGTACCACAAGTGCCCTCAGTCATCACAGACCAGCTCTACTGCCAAAGGGCCCACTTGTCATTCAGGAAACACCTAGGAACCCCAGGAGAGGACCCTGAGAGGCCCTGAAGATCTAGGACTCTTATCTCTACCACTTTCCTCCTCCCAGCCAAACACAAAAGCCAATGCTTAGGCTGGGCCAATGCCTTTGGCCCTCGATGAACCAAACGTGATGACTGGCTGGGGCTGAGACAAAGCTTTCACTACACAAAGGATCCTTCCTGGATAAGTATCTTTGAGCACCTGGTTGCAGAGGCTGGACCCTGACTCCTAATCGCAAGACCGGACCCTGCCAGACTACTCCGTGACACATCCTTTCAGTTCCAAATGACCCATCAGTCCATGGCAAAACCTTTCCCATTCTTAATGATGAGACAGTCGGACCTGCCACCAATCCACTGTGGAAAAGGCCAGTGCATTTCTTCGACACAGCCAGCTCACCTCTACTTTCAGGCAGCTTGATTCTTCAAGCAATAAGGGAGCAATCCATCAATTCACTTCCATCCAGGCATGAGTGGCACCTGTAATTAGACCCTGACACCCCATCCCTTCAGGTATTCAAGCTGACACGTGTGACAGAACGGCACATACAATCTGCCCATCCTAAAGGATCTTCGGTCAGATCAAATGTATGTACGTCAGACACGCTGCTTAGTTCCTTAGTGTCAATGTGTTCTTATAAACAGAAGAAGAGAACAAAGTTTCTTACCAGTAAGGGGTTCTCGTCCTTCTTCCTTAGACCCTGTCCAGAGAGCCAGGGGTGAGAGAAGCTCAGGGTGTTGTGTTGGCAGGCCGTACGTTTTTGAATATTTCCAGTGCTAAAGGTGTCAAAGTTCTCCCAAATCTAAAGGCTTTACATTTGCCAATGGATTTTTTTTGCCCCAATATTGAACTGAACTATTTCTCGCTCCAAACTAAGTGGTGAATAAGTCTTTAAAAAAAAGTCCTTAATGTTTAGTGGAAAAGACTATGATCACCACTCTGATTTACTGATATAATATCCATCCCATTAGGTACCCTTTCAGCATTTTAAGCTTTGTATAACTTTTCCAAAATGATGAAAACCAAAATAGGAATAATAACCCTTCTTAACGTTTCTTCTAATATGAAATCAAACTCTATTGAATCCAGCATATACAAACCCACCAAAATCCAAGAACTCTTAGCCCAACAATGTTAGCTCTTCAGTCCTATTCTGTACTTAAAAACTGCTCATGAAATATATGCCTTATACATCTTAATTTCTAATGAAGAAGTTAAGGCCTTCAATGTTCTTAACCATCTCAACTTCATCAAATCAAGAGCACTAAGTTGTCTGCAGGGTTGGCAGCAGGTGCACACAGCTGTATGCCGAAGTTAAGATTAGAAATACTGCCTATTTCAAAACATTGTTAGAACGACCAGAAATTTCATGCAGCGGCAGACGTGCTCATACGCATATGGTCTCGGATTTAGAGCTGTAAGAAAGAAAAATATATTTTGAGTGCAGAGTTCCATTACTCTCGTATTTGCTTGACAGTTTCAGATCAATTCTCTCTTTTGAAACATACATATTTTTTATATTCTGTTTATTCATTGGCCGTAAACCTACCAGCTCCAGTATGCAATTACCAGTGCAGGTTTGCCTAAAGGTCCACTCGTTTTTACAAACGCTGTTATCACACATCTGCATAAGCAGCTCTCCAACACAAAACCTGTATTTTTTTCATTCTTCAACACACAAAATAAGTAACATGGTATAAGATTTATTAATATTTTCTTTTACTAAGGCACATGACGTATAGAAATATTGAGGTACAAAAATGCAGTTTCCTGCATATGAGATTTAAAACCTCAGTTTGACAGAGATGAACTATGTGTCTTCTGCTCAGAACATTCAGCTTTTAGCCATTTTTTTCTTTTGTACCAGTTCAACCAGCAACTTGTATCTTCCTATACACTCCTCCTAAAAGGAAAAAACAAAAGTGTTAATTAAAGTTTGGTATTTTAGTATTGCTTTAACTATGTACGTGGTATCTCGTTCTAGAAGAACCACCAGGTTCCGAGGGTTGTGTGGTTTTGTGTTTGGTTAAGTCCTGCACTGAATTTCAGAATGAGAATCTATGTCTAGTGAGGAGCAGATTAGAAAAATGAACTGGCAATTTATGTTTCTTAATGGATAATTTCTCTCTTCAAAGAGCACACAAACTCAAGAAACCAGTTGCCTGGTAATTCTTGACAATGACTGCAAAAGCAATTATTTAGGTACAGTATCATTTTCAGAGCAGTTACTCTGGCGCGCGCTGCGCTGCAGAGAGGTTCAGACAGCCCTTCACGGTCACTCACGCAGCACCTGCTGGCACCACAGACTGTCGAGCAGCTTCAGAGACAAACACTCCAATCCCGCACCCACGTCTCCTGCTCTCTCACGCCGGTTTTAGCACAACCAGAACTCGGATTTTCTGCAGCTACAAGGACTGAAGCAAGCAAGCTAAGCTATCACAACTAGTACAAAATCTAGCACAGACCAACTAGATCAACGACAACGAACACTACCTTAAAAAGATGATACTTACAAAAAGAACACTAGATAGATTACTGAGCATGTAACACTTGCAGATGGATTACTTATTTTGTTTGTTCATTGAGATGGGTTGAGAAAGGTATTGCAAAAGTGTAAGCAAAGCGGCTCACCAAGATTTGGTTACTAACTTTGAATCAAAATTTGTGTTAAAATCTAACTTGTCCTGCAACTGAAGATCTGAAAAGCAGAGGAGAGGTAGGTATTTCAAATGAAACAGGAGGTATTTCAACATTTCCTGTAATAGATCAAACTGAATTAAATGAAAATATATTTTACATAAAAAAATTAACTACCACCAACCATGACAGTCATGCTCTTTTGGGTCAATTGCGTCTGAACTGATAGACTGAGAAATAAACATCTCACCTTTCTTCATGTACCCTCCATTCTTAAAGTCATCATAAATTGGTAGAAAATACGTTTCCCTTCAATTTATACTACAGTTCAAACAAAACTAAGCATACCTTGCTTTTTCCAGGAACACATTTTGCTATTTTATCCCAGCGATCCGATGTTCCCTTTGGATACTGTTGCAAGGCCATTTCCAGAAGTTTCTGTTGATTTTGAGTCCACAGTTCTTCCGGGGCACGGCTTTTCTCTCTTTTCCTGCTCTCATCATCACTCTCTTCCTCTTGCTCGGTGTTATCAAAATCTTTCTGGCGCCTTCCTCTGCCCTTCTCTTCTGTTACCTCTTTTGTTGCTGGCAGAGTCATTTCAGGTGCTTTGCCAATTTTTCGTTTGCGGTGCCTGGGTTCACTTGCACTGGTCTCCTGATCTATTCGCACATCCATCTGCTCTGGGATATGATCGTAATTCCCCATCTCCTCCTCTTCCTCCTCCCTTTCTCGCTGGGTGATTATGTGGTCTGGCAAATTCACATTAACTTTGACATTCTTGGAATTCTGGGCCAGTGTTTTAAGCTCGGAGAGCCTAATGACACCTGTTAGAAGTATTGTAGTAGAAGACACTTCTAAGAAAATAACCCACAAACAAACGGGAAACTGCCTGCAAGCAAATAAAAGGTACCCGGAATAGCACAGAGAGGAGATAATGCCCTTCTGGGTTAAGAGCTTAAGGAAAACGCTTATCAAGAAATCAAGGTATTTGTAATGAAGCAATGAACTTTGCCAACTAGAAGCTTATCTGGTATACGGGAAGTACTTGTAACTTACCACACGGATATAAACAAACAGAACAGTCTGAACAAATGAAGAAACCCACAGTCAACTGAGTAAGAAAGCCTGTGAGGATGTAGCTTAAGAGAAACACTCCCTCAGAATATTCATCAGTTCTTGTCTTTGCTCAAAGTCAGGCAAGGTTATAAAAGTCCCTCTGCAAAGGACAGGTACAAAATGCACCGCACTTGCACAGCTATAAACCAAATACAGGCCTTTTTTACAAGCATCGGTGAGGACCTAGTAGCACATACCTGGTGTATACGTAACAGAATCCTTCAGTTGTTTGGCTTTCATGGTAACCTGCAAGAAAACAACAACAAAAAGGACTATTAAAAAAAAAAAATAAAATCACATTCTTTGGGCCACTGAAGAATTCATCAGCAGCTTACTGCAAAATACCAGCATTGAACATACATTAAATACAGCAAGGCTGATGTTCTTCTGCCGATTTTGTTCATTGACAGATCCCAGACTGGCAAAAAGCAACTTTCTAGACTTTGTCCTTTCTAAAACTTTCCTAGCTTATTAAAATCATGCAAACAGTGCTACACATTTCTCTTACTATCACCAGAATACATCACAGTTGATACTGAAATTTTATTTTCTTTCATTGTTTAATTCTGTAAACCTAAAAATACCACAGAGAGAGAGGGGAAAAGGGAACAAATGAATTCTCTTCTTTATATTAATTTATTAATACTGAACAAAAGAGCAAAATAACCTGTGTAGGTCCGGATGATGAAGCACGCTAATGGATAGGCATTCAGTCCCAAAATAAAATATAACAACCTGACCGCCAAAGATCAGCAAGGACATCTCCGAAGTCCTGATATTTCAGGAAAAGTTTATTACTGAGAATTCAAAGGATGGAGAGCTGTCTCTCTGTATATACTGAAATCTGTGTCCTGGGAGAAAAGTAACACCAGATGTAACATTTTCATTTTTATTTAAGTAAGGAATTAAAGAGGCTTTCTCCCTGCCCAGAATGAGGAGATTCCCCATCCCAAATTTCCAGATCTCACTAGAGGTAACAAAAAAGATAGGCTTCGTTTAACATTTAATCACTTTGCATCTGTGTTTGTTATATCAAAGCATCTAGAGTCCCAAATTCAAGTACTACATAAAAGCGTCTTAAAATCTACTACTCAAAGAAATAGACACATTTTTTAATTGCTGAAAATGTTTTATGAATACCAGATTTCAATTTCAGTTTTTTGAGTCTGAGGTCTGTGTGAAGAAGCCAGAAATTGAAATCAAGTAGCCTGAGCCACCCAAATCAAACAAAATGCAAACAAGCAATGCACTGAATCGGATACTGCGTTGATACTACCTGGGATGGGGAAGCTGTGCTTCCTGCAGTCTGAACCTGGGACTTCAGATTTTATCATGCATTTAGCACAAGGCACTTGGCAGTGCACTCCCCAGAGCCAAAATAAAAAATACATCATCTGCACAGTCAGAAATTCCTCCATGTGAGATCATATTTACCCACAATATAAAAAATACAGGCCTTCAAGCCACAGTGCAGACCTCTGCTCTTTTAGCTCACCAGTGTTAACAAGAACAATTATCCTCTCCATAGAGCTGCACTAGAGAGCAAATCTGCCAGGGGATTGGACAAGTATTTGCTGGAAGAAGAACAAAATATAAGGAGCCAGGATTTTTGTTCTATCACAAGATTCGTAACCAAGTACTTCAAGAGTTAAAATACTGATGCTTGTAGTCTAGTCTGTTCGGTTCCTCACACCCACCTTTCTGCCCATGAAACTGCAGGACTTTGCTTTAAAAACAGGCAAGTGCTGGATCTCCTTAATGAAATGACAGTAAGACTTAACAAGGGAAAAGGGGTCTATTTCCCCTACAAATTAAGCCTCATTTTCTGGGATGATTAAGTGAAAACTCCATGAACAAAAAAGTCCCAACTCTCATTAACCAAAACCTTTATCCTAAGGTAAACATCTGGCATAGAAAAATGCAGTTGCCACTGTTGCAGTGTGCTAAAGCTTTAGTTGTTCAAAGAGGAAACTCAGAATACTAATACGAACAGATGATTTTAAGTAGCACTAGCGGTTCTATGATGTGCATGACCCTGATTTGAAAACAAGATGGATCCTCCTTGAAACAGGTGATCCACTAACAGAAATTGCCGTCCTTGAAGAGTCTGTAGTCTAAAATAATCCACATTAAAATTTAGTTCCATTTATATAATAATAATAATAGTTCCATTTTCACTATTAGCAGAATGTCTCTATAGGGCCAGTGCTTTAAAAGGCTGAGTGGAGGGGAATCCATTCTTGACTGCTGAACAGAATGGATCCTTAGCTGTGTCCTGCTATGCATCTCTGAAATATCAAATATGTTAAGTAAACTGGAGTATAATAGATTATTTTGAAAACAGCAAGAAGAACTCATCACGCAAACAACTGGCTGACCCTTTAGCGCTTACTGCAGGGATGCAGTGGAGTCGTCATGGGTATGAGAAGGCATTATCTATTTATGTTCACATAATCCAGAAAATTGTTTCTAAACCACTTAGCTATTTTTTAAGTACTTCTTTCAAAGATTTACAACTTACTCATAAGGCCAAGAAGGCAGGAAAAAGAAAGAAGACAAGCAGACAAGATTTCCTGAACAAAACAGCAGACTAAATTGCAAGCAAAGACAAAGACTTGTTTGAATACTGAATTGCTACCTCAATGCAAAACATTCACATTGAACCTCTGATGGTTTTGGAGATTGGAAATTATCATTTTATCTATCAAACCGAGACCACACACGCGAAATAAACTTTGCATTGAAAGTGGTGCAAATCAATATGCTGGATTCAAAATTCCTTTACAAGACAGATTGTTCACAAATTAGGGTTGGTATCCTATTATAAATGGCAATTTTGCTGCATATTACATTTAATAGACTTAGAATCTTCATCAGCCCTCCCCAGCAGAACAGTGAAGGATCTTGGTTTATCCCTAGATCCTAATGACATTTCACATTTTCCCCTACATGCAAAAAGCCTTGCCATAGGTTATTGTATTTTGGATAACTTCAACCATAATAACTTGGTGAACCCAGATGTATCATTTGTAGTAAATGACCTCATTTATCGCATCTCATAGTTCCAAGACTTTCTCTTTTGAAGGCATTAAGACATCAGTCTGTATTTTGATGTCCTTTCAATTTGAACATTCACCAGGTAAGCTGGAAATAACAATTGTGTGTATGGTTTAGATACTGAAAATCTACAGTTTCAAACACTGAACAAGCACCTTCAGTTGACATAAGTTTGACAACTCATCAAGCTTCTTACAGCTTTACTATCATCATTCACAGGTTCCACAAGATTATTTGTCTATTATTCTCCTTTTTAAAATTTTTTTTATTTTTTTCCCTTTTATTTTGGTCAGCTTTCTTCACACAGATAATTTCCAAGTTCTTTTCCAGATGCTATGTACAGTTCATGTTTAATCCAGCTCTTTTCACTTAGAGTTCAGGTATCACCTATTTAGACTTAGGACTTATTCGTCCATCTGCTTCAACCATCATTGTTAAATATGCTGACACAGGGCAAGAATCATAACATGTCAGTATTAAACTACTAAGGATTATTATAAATCCAACCTATGGAACATATGAAACTGCATTTCAATTTGATCTGTTTGAGTTTAATCATTGCTCTTGCCACTCAAATTTGCAGACTCTTCTGTTGCCAGTTCCTCATACCTTCTGACACCTTAACATCGATTTAAATTTCCTCTAGTGGTGAATTGTGTTATCTACTAGCTGGCTCTTAACAGTGATTTAAAAAAAAAAAAAAAAAAAAAAATCACTAAGTTATGCAACGCAAGTTGCTCCTTCTCTACTCAGTTTCTTACCTTAACTTGCTTATATTGTTATTTTTTCATTAGGTAACAGGTAACATACTTAGAAATACTGTTGTTCAAAGTAGAATTACAGTTGTAGAATTATTCTTCTAGTTATTATTGCTGATAGTTCCTGCATAATCCTTTAAAATTATTGTTTTCATGTATATTAAATTTTGAGTTTGATCATGAGTGAGAAGTTATGCTAAAAGCCTGCTGTTATTGACAACAGCTTTCACCAGAGTATTAGCCAGCCCTTAAGAAATCCTGGGTCTGAAGATACCTTAAATAATGAGGATCAAGACTGTGAAATTGATTTAAAGCAGAAAGAGGGCAGATCTCATATTCCTGCAAGTATTTGTACTGCTGAACAACTGCATTACTTTATAGGAATCAACTTTAAATGTTGCTGTTCCTATGCCCAAATAACCTTGGCATCCCTGTAGCCCACCAGGGATAACAGAAGTCACAAAGTCAGGTAATCACATGCACAGTGAAACAGTTTTTCCTCGACAGAGAAAGATGACAAAAAAAACGAGAAAAGTTGGATGCAAGCAATCAAATCATCTTACTATGAGACCTACAGAAAGAAGCCACAGGAACAGTTTGCTTCGGAGAAGTCCCTTCTGAATTCAGTTTCAATAACTCTTCAGCTACAAAAAAATGTTATTGAAAGCAAGTGGGATTAGTGAGATGACTTTATATGATGAAAGCCAGAGACAGAGCAGGTTTCCTCCTATTAGTCCAGATCACAAGACTAGTTGCTACTCAACAAGACACCTAGCAGTAAAAACATCCCTCATTGTGACCATCCAGATGTTAAATGTCTTGTTACCCTGGACACCTGCCACCTCTTTCAGATGGGACAACCAACGCTTCAGAGACATATAGGAGAAAAAGAAAAGTTATTCAGAATCAGCTTAAAAGACTCTTAGTAGCACAGGCAAAAGCAAATTTTGCTATCAGATGAATGAGAGGCTACTTTTCATCCTGCAGGGAAGGCAGGTACAAAAAACGCCAGAAAAACCAAAGCACAGAATTGTGACAGACCTAGAACAAAAACTTTGTAAAATCAGGTACCGTGATCCTACTGATGCCAAACGGAGAGAAACAGTCCTCTGGCAGATGATGAAGAGCAGTTCACCGTTTCCACAGCAGCAACCACCAGCCCATAGCTTCAGCTGACGCCGCCAGCACCACAACCAGACCAACTTCACAGGCCACATGCCAATGGGGCCTTTGCCATGTTGCTGTCTCCTGGTAATGTTCTGTGGGCAACCATCTACCTTCCTTCTCTGAATAGGATACTATTTTGATTAGGCTTGCACCAGGATAATCACAGAAGTACAAACCTCTTGGGTTCTGGCAACATTCTAAGAAAATAATGTGGGTTTTGGGGAGGAAGAAATAACCTTGACTTCCTAAATGCACATACCTTCTTGCAA
This sequence comes from Baryphthengus martii, assembly GCA_013396935.1. Lineage (NCBI taxonomy): Eukaryota > Metazoa > Chordata > Aves > Coraciiformes > Momotidae > Baryphthengus > Baryphthengus martii. The sequence continues at coordinate 42,266 of VWZK01020218.1, forward strand.
GGAAGGATGACATATAGGTAGGCAGTCATGTACTCAGGAATGCCAGTCCCTTGAGGTAAGAGAGAAAGTCTGGAGGAAGGAAGACTCTCCATTGGTCTGGAAGGAAAGCCAATGTCACTTGAGGCTTCAAAAAGGTCAAGAACAAGGACTCAAGACATTATAGACCAAACAGCCTCACCTCCATCTCTGGTAAGATGACGGGACAGCTCATTCTGAAAGTCATCTCTAAGCACGTGGAGGAAAAATAGATTATCAGGAGTAGTCAGCCTGGATTCACCAAGGGGAAGTTGCGCTTAACCAATCTCATAGCCTTCTATGATGATGTAACTGGCTGGGTAGATTAGGGGAGAGCAGTGGATGTTGTCCACCTCTGTTTCAGCGAGGCTTTTGATGCTGTCTCCCATAACATCCTCATAGGGAATCTCAGTAAGTGTGGGTTAGATGAGCAGACCATGAGATGGATTGAGAACTGGCTGAACAACAGAGCTCAGAGGATCGTGATCAGCAGCGCAGGGTCCGGTTGAAGGCCCGTAGCTAGTAGCGTTCCCAAGGGTTAGTACTGGGTCCAGTCTTGTTCAACATCTTCATCAATGACCCGGATGAAGGGATGGAGTGTACCCTCAGCATGTTTGCTGATGGTACAAAACTGGGAGTAGTGGCTGTGCTGCCATTCAGCAAGATCTGGACAGGCTGGAGAGTTGGGTGGAGAGGAACCTAAGACAGGAAACTACTGGAGAGAATCTAGAGGGCTACAAAAATGATTAGGGGACTAGAGCACCAATCTGATGAGGATCTGATGAGAAAAGCTGGGAGACCTGGGTCTGTTTAGCCTGAAGGAGAGAGAAGACTCAGAGGGGATCCTATCAATGCTTATAAATATCTGAAGGGTGGGTGTCAAGAGTGGTGCCCTGTGATAGGATGAGGGGCAATAGGCACAAACTAGAATATAGGAAGTTGCACCTCAACATGAGGAAAATCTTCACAGAATATCTTTGGTTGGAAGAGACCTTCAAGATCATTCAGTACTACTCGTGAGCCAACACTGAAAGCTCGCCACTAAATCATGTCCCTAAGCACCAGGTCCACAAGCTGTTTAAATACTTTCAGGAACGGTGACTCCACCACTGCCCTGGGCACACTATTCCAATGTTTGATAACCCTTTCAGTGTCAAAATGTTTCCTAATATCCAGCCTAACCCTCCTCTGGCACAGCTTGCATCCATTTGCTCTAGTCCTGTCACACGCCACCAAGGAGAAGAGGCTGCTCCCCTCCTTGCTCCAACCCCCTTTCAGGTAGCTGTAGAGAGAAATGGAGCACCAGAACAGGCTGCCCAGAGAGGTTGCGGAATCTCCTTCTCTAGAGACTTTCAAAACCCACCTGAATATGTTCCTGCATGGCCTGCCCTAGCTGATCCTGCTCTGGCAAGAGGGTTGGACTCAATCATCTCAAGAGATCCCTTCCACATCCTACCATTATGTGATTCTGTTGTTGTGCCACTGAAAACTGGAGGTTCTGATAAATTTGTTTGGTATTCTTAGCATGTTCCAGAGCAGAAGTTCTCAAAATACTTACTAAAGCTGACAGTTTCCCAGCATCAACTATCATAAATTTGCTGTCCCAGCAGCAGTGTTCACCCAGTCGTTACCTTCCTGCACGGTTTCTGTCTAGTTATGTCATGCAAAAATGGCAAGATCTGTGGAATTATGGAAAAAAATTGATGTGGAGACAGTCTATGAGTTGTTGAGGCTATTATATAGCAATGAAGAATTTATTGAGTCTTTGAGTCTAATTTGAGTTATAATCACATTTTTTTTCTCATAAAGGAAAGCCAGACACAGAAGGATGTTAATCCTTCCTGGCTTTATCTAAGCAGCAGGTTTTTGTAGATCTGACCTTCTGGGACAGTGCAGAATAAATTGCCAAATTTGAAGTTCTCCCCTTATAACCAAAATACTACCTGCTGCACTGAGTTGTTCTTCCAAGCTAGATCTAAATAGCTTTTTCACAGCAAGCACAATTGTATCAAGAACTATTTGACTCAAGTCAGACAATAAGAACGACCCATTTATTTATTTTCACATGACAAGACTCAAAATTGTTTGCTTTATAAACTGCCTTCCCTTACATACACCGAAAGGGCTGCTAAAGTAGTTTTCCAATTTTAACAGATTGGTAAAACCTCAAATACTGAAGTACCAAGCCAAATAATTCTCCATTTTTGAAAGTATCCTAATTTGCAACTTACTAGATCTCTTGAAACGAAATATTTCAAATCACAAGGTACAGTATTGTTTTGGCATTGATTATAATAGTTTGCTCAGTAGATTGTTCTTGATTTCCCCAGAAGAATATAACATAACTAGTCTTTATCCACTGCGTAAATTACATGTTGAATTTAATGCTAACATAGCAAATGAGTATTTTAAGGACAATGTGCTTTTATTCTTGAAAGAACTAGGAAACATGTTATGAATGTAACTGAATTTGTTTAGACCATCCATTTGCAGTCAGCAACAGTACAGTTTTCTTACGGTTATGGACTTTGAAACCACATGTGATTCTGAACTTTGCCACAGCAGATGGAGAAGAGGTAGCTACCTCAACAGAAATCCTCAAAATAACTGTCAGTTTAATTATGAGGCAGTTTAAGACGTGGCCTGCAAAAAAAGAAGGCAAACTTGGCCTAAAACACCAGCTGTAGAACAGCAGCCTCTCTCCACTTTAACTGTCCAAATAGTTAATTTAAAGCAGCAGAAGCATTACTCCTATTTTCAGGACTCATAAAGAGGAAGAAATCAGCAACTAGAATTGTCATGACATTGGAGACTTCATATTATGCCCTTTTTTTTTTTTGGGGGGGG